>ML818297.1:102550-138586 GCA_009831015.1 Picea engelmannii | reverse complement strand
TTCTATTTTATTGAAAGGTCTTATTAATATTGACCTTTATTACATCCGAATACATTGATCTACCTATGTGTGGGTTAGGACCTTAACACACCTGTTTGATCAACCAAAGCTCAATGCTATACAAGCTAGGTGGATGGCTCTCCGTAGTGAGTTTGATTTCGAAATAAAACACATCAAAGGGAAAGAAAATAGGGTGGTCGATGCCCTTAGCAGAAGTGTGAAAATGATTCACCTGATAGCAGTAAGCACCTGTGAAATGGATGTCATGGAGAGAGTCAGGAATGCATCAGAAATAGATGCATTTTTCAAGGCCGTGACGTCATACCTGAAGCAAGAGCCCACATGGATAAAGTATGAAGGCTATCAGATGCTTGATGAAGGCCTGTTGACCTACAAAAATAGATTGTATGTTCCAAATTGTGATGAATTGAAGAGGCTCATAATGAATGAACTACACAAGACACCATATACTGCTCACCCTGGCTATCAGAAAATGATCACGACCACTAGGAAACAATTCTATTGGCTTGGATTGAAAAAGGACATAGTTGACTATCTAGCTAAGTGTCTAGAATGCCAACAAGTTAAGGCAGAACATCGACACCCAACATAGTTTTTACAACCCCTACCAATTCCAGAATGGAAATGGGAAACCATATCCATGGATTTCATCACCGAATAACCAATATCGGCCAAGAAGAATGATGCCATCATGGAAATGGTGGAAAAATTGAGCAAGTCTGCTCACTTCGTTCCTATCAAGTCAACTTGCAAGGCAGTAGATATTGCCAACATCCCCATGAAGGAGGTATTCAAACTGCATGGCATGTCTAGGGAGATTTTATCTGACATAGACACAAAATTTACTTCAATATTTTGAAAATCCTTAATGGCTGGTTTTGAGACTAAATTGTTGTTTAGCACAACCTATCACCCTCAAATAGATGGATAGATAGAAAGAGTGAATGAAATATTAGAAGACATGCTATGGATTCATGGAATGCATCAACCTAAGAAGTGGGAAGACTACCTGCCGTTGGTAGAATTTGATTACAACAACGATTATCAAGTGTCATTGAAGATGAGCCCTTTTGAATCCCTCTATGGTAGACAATGCAAGATTCCAATCAGCTGGAGTAATCCAGTGTATAGAATTACAATCCGACCTGACATGATGAAAGAAATGGATCAAAAAGTAATTTAGATTAAGCAAAATCTAAAAATTGCCCAGGATAGACATAAGAGTTATGCTGACAAAAAGAGAACTCCCAGAGAGTTCAAGAGAGGAGACCATGTCTATCTCATAATTAGACCCAGGAAGAGTTCCTTGAGAATGGGAGCTTATGCCAAGATGGAACTTCGGTATTGTAGACCATTTTAAATCCTATATAGAGTGTGACTTGTAGCCTTTAGGCTAGCATTCCCTCCAAGAGTGAAGGCACATTATGTTTTCAATGTTTCATTATTGAAGAAATATGTACATGATTATAATCATATAATTGACTGGTCTGTGATTCAGGTGGAGTTGGAGGGAGAATTCCTGCCAGAACCTCAATGCATACTAGACAAGAAGGAAACCTCACTCAAGAACATAACCATTGCACAGGTCAAGGTGTAGTGGAAACACTTTGTCCCAGATGAGGCTACATGGGAAATGGATGATGCCATGAAACATGCATACCCATTTTTGTTTACTTCTGTATATGAAGAGAACATTGACAGATAGAACATCGAGGATGATGTTCCTTTAAGGGGTAGGGGATTGTAACACCCCTATTTCCCCCAGTTTGTATATATACATATATTGGCCAAGAGACTATGGAAAAATCGATATGTGTGAATGTTTGATTTGATGAACCTTTGTATAAAAGGTCAAGGAATGTAATTTCTGTTATTAATAGAAATGGATAAGTGTTGCATGATTGCTGAAAGGGGGGTTTTCCAATATAGACCATGGATGCTATGAAAGAGATGGTGAGGGGAACTAGGAATGGTTGAGATAACCCCCACCAAAAAAATACCTTGGTGGATTTAATTTCTGAGGACCAGAAAAGTCCTCTGATCCAGGAATGAATTACAATCAGGATGGTAGGTGGGAAGAACTCCTCAAGAGTTAATGAGGGGATGGGGCAGAGTGCCCATATGTAAGGCTTTCAAACCTAAACATGAACTGAGAATTTAGACCACACGCAATCTTGTTGTGGAAGGAAAGAAAGGAAGGCATGGTGGGAAGAGGAAGAGTTGGGAAGAGAAGCAGAGAAGATGGACTAAGCTCTCAAGTTCTAGGGAGAACTGGAAAATGAATGTGTTCTGGTCGCATGATGTGGCTAGCAGGGTTATGATAAAATATGATAAATGAGGGTGATGAGTGACTGAGGAAGTTCTTAGGAAGGCCTCCTTTCTTAGTATAGAGAGAACCCATTGCCAAGACATTGTGGGAGGAGGAGAATAACCTCCATTCCTGACTATTGCTGAGATGGAAGACAAAATTCTCTCTCAAAGCATCGTGGTATAGCTCAGGGGTGGCTAGTGGTAAATCTATTAGGAGTGACTGAGCCTATGGTTGGGTGGAAACAAACATCCCTTTCAACAGTCACATCACGATTTCTGGTTCTGATAAGTATTCGCATATTTTGTGTTTTGAAATGGGATAATGAATGAATACATGTATTTATACATCTAAGAATGGTATCTGTATTGAATGAACAAGTTATGTGTATGCATTTATCTTCTTGTGGATTTATTCTTTTGATTGATCATCTTTATGCCCCAGTTTATCCTTCAATACGTCTTGGGACATAAAATTGTAGGAGGTTTGGGATAGAAAGCATTGCATCAATTTGACCCTATCGGTCTGGAGAGGATGTCTCCTTCAGAATCCTTGCTGCACAATAGAGATACCATGCTCAAGTCCCTAGCAAGTTCATGATGAGGAAGATGTGTTTAACTCGTGAGAGTCTAGAAGGACCCATGTGACCAACACCCAAGAACCCTCTACTAAGACTAAGGGATCCAAGTCCTTCTGACTTTGGAGCTCTAGAAGTTTGGGACTTCGGAGTACTATCATCCCTAATAGTCACAAAATAACCGAAGGTGACCAAGAGTCATGGTTGCCGGTAAGGTCGACTGACATTAGGCGGTTTCCCTAGTGGTTAGAGGAACCTATCTTATCGACTAAACCGAGATCCAACTCCCCATCGCGAAGTAGTGCGAGCCACCGATTGGGAATGTTCGGGGATTCCCTCAGCCATTAGATCTATACTAAGGAAACTTCGGTGGAGTACCAGTTTGAGAAAAGGATATGCCATAGCATAAAACTCTCCGAACACTGAAGTTACGAAGTAAAGGAGATAAGTATATTTGGGGGGAGATCGTCAGGAGCCCCGCATACCATCCGATCATCCAGGAGGAGGGACCCGCACATGGTACTTCGACAAAGTCCTGCTTCGGGAGAATGGAGTGGTAGTAATGCCAAAACTCTCAAAGGTCAGATCCATGAAGTTATCGGGATCGTCGATCTAGGGGTACTTTGGGTTCTTTCCTAGCTGTTGAATTTACAGTGTAGTCAACTTGACATTGACCGCTTCGGGAAGACAGGGGTGTTGTAACACCAAAAAATCCAAAGGTCGGAGTCACAAAGTAATGTGGACCATGGATCTAAGGATCCTTTGGGATCCCTCTTAGCCATCGATATACAGGGGACACATGGCACTAGATCCTTTAGTTCAAATACTGGTCACTTTGGGGGATTTGAGGTGTGGTGTGTCGAAAAGCTTCGAAGCTCGAAGTAATGAGAGCCATCGAATCGAGGATGCTTTGGGAATTTTCCTAACCATCAGACCTAGGCTATTGTCAACCCAACGCTTACCAAATTAGGGAGAAAAGAGGAGTTTTCATCGTAAAAATCTTGAATGCTGGAGTTGTGAAGTAACGTTAGCCATGGATCTATGGATCCACATGGCCGGATCTCGATCGTGAGATTTGAGGGATGTTAGAAGGCTGTCAGTTTGCCGTGACATGACAATTCAACATCACTAGGGTGATGCGGACCCACGATCGATGTGCCACATGTCATCTCAATCTGTGATTTTCATAGACCCTATATGCCTATTGGAACGTGACATGTGTCAGCCATGGCCCTTCCACGTGTTAGCCTGTAGTATGCACCCACCTAGCCAAAGTGGTTGGTGAAGTGACCAGAACTCCAGGAGTTCAAGACTTCGGTACTCCGAAGGATTTGGAGTGAAATATTTTAGAGATATCAAAAGGGCCGAAGGTTAGAGCCACGTGGAAAGCTTATGGGACTTCAGGAGTTTAGGGCTCCAGGAGGTCTCATGCGTAGACAATAAATAGGCATTCAACGCTGAAGTGTTGGAGCGTCGAAGTTTCAAATCCCTCTATAGTCAATATGTTAGATGAATACCGAGTCCTTCATTGGTTTAGGTGATTAATATATGTTCCTTGCGAGAAGAGAGAACCTGGTAATGGATTCCCATGGATGCTACATGGATCTCAACCAATGAACACTTGAAGAACTTTGGGAAGCCATAACCTGCAACCCAAAGCTCGGATTTGAGCTTGGTAGCAGTCATTAGAACACTACGGGTAAGAAGACAAGGATAAAGACCTTAGAGAGAGGATGTGATATGTTAAGGAGAGAGAAATTTTGATGCCCCATCCCTAGGAAAGATACTCAGGGGTCGGGTGTGTTACATAAGACATATGGAAAATTTTGACTTGTTGATTCCAATGTCAAGAATTTATCCAACCATATTGAACTTTTTCCTTTTTAGCCTTCTTATTCTTTTGACATTTCTGTGAGAAATGATTAGTCTTCCCATAATGAAGACAAGGATGGAGATAAAAAAATTCTGTTTCCATATGAATAAATCAAAGATATTGCTAGCACTCAATTTTTTCCTAAATTTGTTTATCATCAACTATATCATTAATATCATTAACTTCTACATTAAATTCCGAATTCTTCAAATTTTTGTCAAGAAGTCCCACACTCACAAATTGAACTGGTTTGGAGTAATTTCAGATATGAAAGCTTCTGCCTTTGTCACATCTTAATCCATGCCATTTCTTGTTGAATTGCAATTCTTCCTAATGTCTAACAATCATTTTGATGTTCTCCAAATTCACATTCACTGATGCTGCTATCACTCTCTGCTTCTACTTGTGACTAATCTTCAACAATAGTTTTTTTCATCAAGTTACTATATGATTCCATCTCATGACTATTAAAGGAATCACCAACCATATATTTTTTCCTAAGTATCAACAATTAGGTCAGGTGCATCACAAGTAACATCAACCATTTTCATTAGATCATCCATGTCACACATAACATCAACCTTTTGTATGAAATCATTTTTTCCATGTTGGATCAAACATGTTCTCAATTTGTTTCTCCTTTTAAATTACTTTTAGTTCAAGTGATTCAATCATTTTATATGTAAAGTGAAAAATGTATTATAATACACAAAAACTTAAATATTGCAACAAATACCAACGAAACAACAAAATATAGAGAATCACAATACAAAAAATTATACCTTTATTGATGGAAAGCCAAGTTCACTTGCCTCTTTAAGAGGACAACCTCCAACATAGTAGATTTATATTATAATAATTCTCAAGAATTTTTTTTCTCATTCCTTCTACTCCTATTTATACTAATTCCACCTTCTAAAGAACATTCTAGAAGTGGAAGCTTCTATTAAGTCTTCTTACATTAGACTTTTTCACATTATTAAATAGGACTTATTAACCAATGTTGGCCTTTATTACATAGAAAATATATTATTATACCTACATGAGGGGTTAGGGAGGTTAGGTTCCTAACATGCCCTCCCCCTTGAAGAATAGTCTTTTCCTGAAGGCTGGAGATGAGAAAATTGTTCAAGAATTGCTAGAAGCTGATGCTATCCATCCTAGTACTAGCCCCTATTCTTCTTCAGTAGTCATGGTACTCAAGAAAGAAGGCACTTGGTGCATGTGTTCTGATTTTCCTCCCCTCACCTAACTCACAATCAAAGACAATTTTCCCATTCCTATCATTGATGACCTTTTGGATGAATTGAGTGGTGCCTAATACTTTACAAAACCTGATCTCTGTTCTGGATACTACCAAATACGTATGAAAGAGGAAGAAATACCCAAGATTTCATTTCAAACTCATGAGGTTCACTATGAGTTCTTGGTCATGCCTTTTGGCTTGTGTAATGCCCCCTCCACTTTTCAAATTCCTATGAATCATGTCTTCCGTCCTTTCCTCTGTCATTTTGTCTTAGTTTTCTTTGATGATGTTAGGAATTATGGAAAAATTTCATCCCCTCTCACTTCTCTCTTTAAAAAGAAATATTTTTGTTGGACTCCAATAGCTAATCAATCCTTCCAAGCCTTGAAAGAGGCCATGTGCACTAGTCTTATCCTGACACTACCAAAATTTACCAATACTTTTGTCCTAGAATGTGATGCGTCATGGAAAAGCATTGGGGCAATCCTCATGCAATATGGTCGACCTTTGGCTTTCACTAGCAAAAAACTATCAAAGTTACATTTGGTCCAATCAACCTATGAAAATGAAATGTTGTCTATTTTGCATGAAGTGGATCTATGACATCCTTATCTCTTGGGATAATGCTTCCAAATTAAAACTGATCATCGTAGCCTAAAGTAGTTTCTGGAAAAAAATATTTCCTCCTTGGAGCAACCAAAAAGGGTGAAGAAGATATTTAGCTATGATTATGAGATCATTTACAAGAAGAGAAAATAAAATGTTGTTTCTGATTCTCTTTCAAGGAAATATGAATAATAAGGGTCCCTATTTTCCCTCTCATTCATGGTAGCAGATAGGCTTCATGTCGTTCTCCAAGAATGGTTGCAATACCCCAAATTTATTTCCTAATCCAAAAATTGCACTAGGATCCTCAATCTTCTCCAGGTTACTCTTGGCACAATGAAGATATTTTCTATAAAGGCCACCTATATTTAAACAAACAATCGAACCTTAAACCCACAATCCTCTTTGAGTTTCATGCTTCACCTGCAACTAGGCATTCATGGTTTACCAAAACCTATGAATGAGTCAAACATTATTTTTTTTGGGACGATACGAAACAAGACATCCACACCTGTATGGTTGAATGTAATACCTATCAACACAATAAGGGTGAAAAGTTCAAAGTTCCAGGAACATTCACCCCGCTCCCAATTCCACCTTCTATTTATAGATATATTTCTATGGATTTCATTGTTGGATTACCTAAATCGGGCAATAATCATCATGGTGGTACTAGATCATCTTTCCAAATATACTCATTTCCATGATCTTCAACAACCGTTCATCACATCCACAATAGCTTAGATATTTATGGATAATATATTCAAACTCCATTGCATGCCTCATTCTATTGTCTATGACTGAGATCCAACTTTCAATAGAAATTTTTGGCAAGAATTGTTTCGGATCCAAGGAACTCGATTGGATCTCAGTGTCGCCTATCATCACCAAAATTATGGACAAATGGAAGCTGTCAACAAGTGTTTGGAAACATATTTTCAGTGTTTTGCATCCGACGGACAAACTCAATGGGCACAATGGTTACTGTTATTGGATTAATCGGTAAGTACAGACATGAACAAATCTCCCTAATTTCCACAGGAAACTAGAAAAAAAACATAACAGAATAGACCCTTTGCCTTAAACTTCATCATCATATAAACTAGTTTAATGAGGTACAAGTGACATACCTTTTAAATGACGCTTGTTCCTCGCTAGTGTCGTCTTTGTAGCTCCTTCCTCGAGTTTGAAAAATAATAATCTTGTCTAAGAATCATAAACCAACAAAGAGGGAAAACAAATATATATGTATTCTAATGAAGTCTATTTATATGATCAAGGAATTATACAATAGAAGACAAGATGCTTATATAGGGAAGAAATGTATTACTGTATTAAGCGAATAGAAAGTGGAGAATACAACCTATGCCTTGATGTTGCAAGGTCCCCATTCGATGGCTCTTTACTTCAACACACACACCTTTGCTCCAAATACTTTAGGTGAAGAAGATCCACAATCTGACTTGAAGAACTAAAGAAAATCTCTCCAGCATAATCTGAAGTAGAACTCTCCATACAAATCTTAGCCTATTCAACCTTAGCCTTTTCCATGCGAGATCCCTCTTTATATAGTGTGAAAGAGAGATGGATGAGGATATTAGGATGATCCCACTAAATCAGAGAAGCGAGTAAGATCCAAACCGATCAGAGGCCACCTCATCTTCTAGAAGATTCCCTTTTAGAACATTTGTGAAATTTGACATTTCCTATGCTCTAAGCATCGTCCAGGGATGATTTTAAGGATGGAAATTTATTTTAAAATGTAGAAACATTGGCGAATCTTACTAATCCTTCATATTCCAACTATAAATGATTGGCGATATTTTTGTAAAAATATTCAAATTTCTAAAGATTTTATATAGTTTTTATAAAATTTTGGCGATTTTTAATGTAAAATAATTTTATCCTATAGAATTTGGGCGAATCATTTTTAAAACAACGAATCTCGTTTTTGGAAAAACCATGGAAAATTAGCCCATGAGCGAAATTTAGCCCCTAAAATCATCCCTGGCATCGTCACACCCTATGCACGAGAAACATGCGATGATGTTGTAGTCTAGGTTTAGGGAAAAGTGCAACGATCAGACATCGTCGCACCCCATGCATATTGCAGGGTGCGACAGATTTCCTTGACATGATTTTTGAAGGAGGAAAGCAAATCACTTTTCCCATGGAGAAAGTCTTCTTTTAATATTTTCAAGGAACATTAACACATGTTGTCAGGTGATCACTGAGATGACCAAAATAATGTGTAACATAATCCCCCCCAAAGTATGAAGCTGGAACTTGTGACAACTGAAATACTTTGTAGAATGTGTATGTCGAAAACAAGGAGCACATTGATTAGGAACCTGCAAACAAACAAGAATATGCATAATATCATACCATTTATGAGGTAGGAATTCCCATGCCCAGACTACAAGTGACTCTGATCATAAGTGTCAAGTGAATCATGGCCACTAAACATACACTGTGGATCCATGTCATCATGATTTAGCATATCCACCAGGAATACACTGTGGATCTATGCTCTAAAAAAGTTCAAATTCAGACATAGCCACGAGACATACAAAATGGATCTATGTGTCAGTACTAATTCATGAATACTCCGTTGCAACATGGATCAAAATGATAATATCCAGGGTCTTCATTTCCATCGTCTCTAAGTACGAATCTAGCCATGTGATTGCACGTGTTGAAGTCGAACATGGTAGAAACCACTTGATTACCAGTCATTAATGAAAACCATTAACAAGTGAGAGAGAAATCACCATTGATCTCAATGACTCCAAAGGTACTTCATTATAATCAAATGAATGTGAATAATTGAGTTGAAGTCGAACATTTGATGGAATATTCCAATCAGGGGTCAATGATGTGACCCCACTGTTGAAAGCAAAGAAACCTGCCATTGAGGCATGCAGGCTCTAAGGTACTAAATGATTTCTAAGTCTTGTTCCCAGATAACGTGTTGAAGTCGACAGGAAAAGACTCATCATAGGAGGGCCTTGATGTATCCCCCATCAAATGACACAAAATATGTAACAGATTTGAGGTAGATCAGAGTATGAAGTGATTCGGAACTGACACAGGGAAGGCCAAAATGGTAGAAAATTTATAACTGCATATGAACGATTCAATAAAAGGCTTGTTTAGGTTGGACTTCTCTTGAACATATGAATGACATGACAATTGTCTTGGCAACATTGACTCAAGGAGGACCCAACATATTAACTTGTGGATGGTCAAACGAGATACAAATGGATTACCCAACCCAGATAAAATGATGAAGGGGGGTGTCATGTTCAAGAGTGACTATTATTGCCACTAACACAAATACAAAGACACATTTCTTTCCTAATTTCCCCCCACCATTTCTGGCGAGTACCTCTTTATTTTTACGTAAGCTTGAGGAGGATAACATATTCTTGTAGATGTAAGCTCATCCTTCGGACGAGTCCCTCGGAGTATGTTTAAAGAACCCTAAGAAGGAGTGGTTCGATCCCATATGGGTCTTTCTATGTTTGTTTAATGAGTCTAAGGAAATAAAACTCAGGGGTTTTTCATTTTTAGAGAGTCTAAAAAACACTTAAAGAGAACTCCATTAGGTCATTTTTTTGTAAATTAATATGACGAGACCGAAAAAGTGATAACGTACTGCTCATTAGATGTTTTCTTCAAACACTTTTATGAGCATGAAAATAACAAGGTCACTCAACCATCTTTTCATGTTTAGGGAGCTTGAAAAGAGATTAAAGAATACTCCATAGGTTTCATTTTTTTTGTTGCCAATACGAGTTTGAAAAAATGACAAAAGACTACTCAATTACATTCTCAAGGTTTAACGAGCGTGAGAAAGAATTAAGACTTTGATCAAAGTTTTTCTTGAAAAAACCTAAAAGGATCTGTACATGCGAAAAATATACAAAAACAAACCAAAAAGGGGTGGACCCTTGTTCCAACGTCTCATCTATAAACTTTTTAATCTACAAAAGTCAACACTTGTAAAGTTTTTAAGACTTTAGGGCATGGATAAAGCATAAAAATAATATAATTTGCAAATGAAAAGTGATAAAAGTCAATAAAATAGGTTAAAAACACCATTTCACCATTTCATTTGTAAGTTTACCCAAATAGTGCTCCAAAGCTCTTTTTCACCCTGATTTTCAACTGTCGATTACAGAGCATGTGGTGGATCATTTCATGAATCGTCTTTGTCAAAGAGGTAATCTCCGTCTCCTTCATCTTTTCATGGTTTCAAAATTGATTTTTATTGGTCAAATTTATGTTTTTGGGTCAATTTTTAGGGGTTACCTACGTGTTGAGGTCGTCACAGGTGCCTTATATCGTGAACTGCGATGATCTAGGATCGTCATAGGTGATCCTATAGGTGGGGTGTGATAACGTCTCACTGCGTGAATGCGCAGATCTACAACGACCGCAACCAAGAATTTTAAAAAGATAAACCTAACTAGAAAAAATCCCCACGAAAGAATTTTATGTTTCTAATCTCATCTTATGGTTCGTTGGAAGGATTTCCTTGGTCAAGATGCTGGAGTGGTGTGAGTGAGAGAATGAATAAGAATATTAATTCACCGGGAATGAACCTGGAACAATTATGGCTCTCAGGCAGTGTGGGTTACTAAAATTCTTCAGGATTCAGGGCATGAGTGTCGAGTTGAGATTACTAGAGTACTTGGTTCACATGTGGGATGTGAACGAGCATGAATTTTGTGTGGGTGTCCACACACTCACCATAGATATCGAGGATATCTATTTCCTGACAGGACTATCTCGCCATGGTTCATAGGTGACACTTACAAGCAACAGGGGTGGAGGTGAGCCTATGGATTACTACATCCACCATCATTGTGTGCCAGGTACTGAGAAACATAGCGAAAATGTAGCTATTAGGGATGTTCGATATTTTCCTTTGCGGACTATCATTTACACTATTACTCGCATGGCAGGGAGTGCAACTCCTCATATGGCTTTGCAGAGCCATTTTCAGTATGCCATAGAATGTATGGAGCCTATGGTCTTCAACTAGTGTGAGGGGGTCCTAAAAAGCATGAAGAAACAACTTACCAAGTGCCGAAATGGTGGGTTAAAGCAATTTGGATATGGGTCTACTTTGGTGTCCTTCTTTCTAGAGAGGGATCCTGTCCTACTCCTACATGTGGAGTGGGGTATACCTGGTCCACAGGATCCAAGGATGAAGAGGTGAGTAGATCTCATGGCTCGACATGGAGGTTTTCCCATCGTCAAATATGACGATGTCTTCTTCCAATGGCTGAGGAATCAACCGCTCATGGTTGAATATTATGCATATGCCGGGGTAGACTTACGTGGACATCCAAATCCGACTCTTCCAGATGGGTCCCAGTGGGGGACATAGGTGAGAAGGAAATTTTTTTAATGTAATGTTTTTGTTATTTTAATGATATAACATGTTTTTTGTGTTATTTATCCGATGACTAATCAAGTGCTCTCATTAATGTAGATGCGAGGCCTTATCATCAGTTGAGATCATCTTCCATCCAGAGGCATGGAGAGAGAGGTGCTCTAGCAGGAGTGGCTGCCATAGATCTCGAGGCTATAGAACAGAACCTGGAGGGACTAACCATGCATGTCCCCGATGCTACTGTGGATGATCTCCCTAGGCACTACCAATGCCACACAGTGGGTGTATCTGCATATATCGGTCGAATTATCTGTAGAGTAGCATGGGCAGTCACTTGTTATAGCGAGAAGCATCCTTGATGCTTTTGTACATGAAGCTATGAGCTTCACATTTTTGATATTTTGGTATTCAGACAAAAAACATTTTTTGTAAACTTTTATCGTTATAAATATAATGCTCCTATCAACTTACTTGTTTTATGTACAAAGTGTGATTGGATTTTATAAATGTCTCAAATGTCTGTCTAACACATAATTAGCCAATGCATCTGTCAATGTATTTAGACATCTAGGAATGTGTTGATATTCAATGTAATCGAAATGACGTTCCAAGAGGTGAATTCGTAAATATACCCTTAGCAAGGTAGTACTCTAGATGGAATAAACATTACTCAACTGTAGTACTACTAACTGTGAATCAAGTCGTACAATAAGATGATAGATTCCAAGTGAAACAATGTCAGTTAACAACTTGATAACTGCACTGTATTCCACAATATTGTTAGTTGCACGACCAAGGCAAACACCATGTAGACTGATTAATTCATTCATAGGTGCATATATTTCCCAAGAAGCAGATGCTAATTTTTGAGTACTGCGACTAGCGCCATTAGAGAAGTCGACACAGGGTAGCGAAGACACCGACATCTGAAAACCAAGCACAATGCAAGGTAAGCAACCAAAAGGTGGAACCAAAAATGAAAAAGCACACAAGAGTATAATACACTAAAAATACATAACACTCATGCAAAAATGATTTAAGCATAGTAATTATTTAAGTAAATCCCATTCCTGGGTTCACTCAAAGGAATTCCATCATAATCGACCAGCTCATAAGCCCCTTTATTTAACACTCGTTTCACAATATAAGGACCCTTCCACATGGGCTCGAATTTACCGGCCCCTAGTAAGTCACGATCTTGTTCGTATAAGAGAACTAGATCACCTTCAGAAAATACACATGATTTGACATGCTTGTCATATTTGGATTTGACACGCTTTTTCATAGTTTCAATGACTAAGGCCACATCATGATGGGTTTCGTCTAATTGCATCAAATACAAAAGATGTTCCTCTTCAGCTGAGGTGTCAGGGAGAAGTTTGACAACTAGTTTCAAAGATGGGATTTTACATTCAATCATAAAAATTGCTTCGATACCATATACTAACTGGAAAGGTGTGAATCTTGTGGCAGACTTAACGAATGTCCAATAGGACCACAATACTGTGAACAACATTGTGTGCCAATTTGACTTGTGAATTCATACCATCCATCGATGCATAATAGTGAGAACTTTGTTGATTGCTTCAACCTAGCCATTGGCCTTTGGATAATAGGGGTTTGAGTTTTCATGTTGAAGACCCAAATTCTCAGTAAGTTCAGACATCATGAAATTGTGCAAATGACTATTGTGTGTTGTTCCTGAGTTTATACTAAGGCTTCAAGTATAATGTCAGGCATCAGGAAATGAGGAAAGGTTTCAATGTTTACCTCTTACCACCAAAATTATAAGAGAAAATTTCTTTAAATCGAATTAATATTATAATAGCTCAGAGACTATTTCTCGTGTCTGAGTTAAATTTGAAATATCAAATGGATTGAAAGAAAACATAAAGCTGCTAATCAAAGAAAGGCATCAATTATTGAGGAATCTAACTTCGTAATAGAAGAAGAAAGTGAAATGTTGTAACCTTCAATGAAGTATAAAATACAATATCTAAATAACATGCAGGTCTTGTATTTGCTAACAGTAAATACATAAGAAAATCTGTTTGTTATCAGATTACTAAGTAAAATATAACCACAATAGATGTTGTACTAAATTGTGGTTTAAACATTCATCAAAGAAATATATATGAAAGTATGATGGAATATGGAAAGACAGAAGAAAACATAACTCAAAATAGATGAGATGTAGAATCTTTGGCCTGCATTTGTATTAATTATCAATAAAGAGAGTCTTCTCCTTTACAATCGGCAAAAAACAACCCTTTGGTCCTTTCTCAAAATGTATATTTATACAAGATTTAAGAATTTGAAATTGTATCACTCTAAAGGTTTCGGTTACAAATGATAAGGTGAAATGCTTCACTTCGTTATCCCTTGTCTTCTCTCATGCTAGCAGGCCATTTTCCTTTATTTATCTTCTAGCTCCAAAATAAGGTAGTAATGAGCAATTGTATTACTGGCCTCTAGAAGTGTTCCCTTTTCCATGTTCAATACAATTGATACACTTCTCTACCAACCGATTTATCAACTTGGAAGGTTCTATTTGGTCATTTTCCTTGAAAATGTAACACTTCTTTTCCAACTGTGGCAATATTTTTCCTATTTGTCCATCTACTATAATGATAGACGATAGTTGTAGATTTATTTTTATTAACCATTTATCTATTTGAGCAATGTCAACCTGTCTTATATGAGAGAGCTCAACTTGGTCTCTTTCCACATTTTCCTTAATATCTAGCAGATGTTTGGCTATGTTGATTTTACCCAATGTCCCATAGCTACTTTCCTTATCAAGATCTAACAATTTTTTATTCAGCAGGCCAAACATTTCTTCACAGGAATATCTCACCTCTTTAGCCATTTTTTTGTTTTCTGCTATATTGTTCTCCCATGCCTTTAGGAGGATGTTACCTCTGGTTTGCTCTGGAATCGATAATATGGAAGCGATGACTATTTCATCTTTCGCTGACTATATAATATCCTTTTGGAAGACACCTTGAGCTGCCTTATCTCCTCTTTCTCTTAAGGTAATATTATTTAACACCTGATCTATCATCTAAAAATGATTAAGGATGATTTCTACTTTAGAAAGTAGACCATGTTGAGCTTCTTGTATCTTCCTTCGTATTTCCATGGCTTGAGTTTGGAATACCGTTATATCTATGACCTGGCTTTCAGTAGAATTTAATTTGGATTGTAGTTGTTTTATTAACTCCTCTTGTTGATTGTCCTGTGTTTGGCTTACTTGAGCCGACTGGTGCATTTGCTCGATATTGGATTTGAGCTGTTTGATTTCCTGTTGGCCAGCTACTCTGGCCTATTCAAGGTATTTGTATGCCTAATTCCTGACATTCGTCTCTACAACTACTATCTGATTCTGTAATTTGCTAATTAACAGGTCCTTTTGTTTCAACCGTTCCTTCAAGGTCCCGACTGAATATTGGTTGGCTATTGTATAAGCCCCCAATGTTCCTGGTACCTCTTCGGAGAATTCTACCTCTTCTAAGGCTTCTCCATCAGTTAATACTTTGTATCTTTTGGTTGTTGCACCCACCCTTTAGTGCGTTTCTCGCTTCACCACGACCTTCCTTTTCTTGCTAAAAAAGAAATCGCTAGGAGGTAACTCTTCTACAGACATAGGTGTTAGATATTCTTTGAATATTGTTCCTACATCGGGGTTCCCCTTGGTAGATTGTAAGGGTGTGACAAATGGAATGGGATTGTCAATTTGTATGGATGTTTGTTTCATGGCAGCGTCTGTGAACGGTTCAATTGATGTAGACAATGGTGTGTCTCCTACCCCTTTTGAGGGTATCCCTGTTTGATCCTTGACCTGTTTACCTAGTGTATGTGTTTTTGGGGGTCTTTCTTATTGTCTTGGGATCTCAGTTTCCTGGTTCGAGGTCTTAGTTTCCTCTGTGTCCCCCTGAGTTTCTTATTTTCCAGGACTTGTGTCTGATGAAACTTTGGCTTATGTTTGTTGTATACCTAGAGGTGTTGAGACTTTTCCCTGCAAAACTTTGGGGAGGCCACTTCTCCAGTGTTTCTAAAATTTGTAAAATTTGATCATCCCTTTGGGCGATAGAGATCGAACCCGAATTAAAAATTCTGAGTAGGATCTTGTTCCTAAAAAAATATCGTCATGAGGAGAGTCTTCGTGCATTTATCTTTTTAGACCAAAAATTTCCATGTGGTTACCCACAAACTTATTAGGGTCTTGCTTCTTGAATTCAATGTCTACTAGTTTCATTTCCTCTAAGGCTGTGGCCTCCACTTTGGAATGACCGAAATATAATAGAGAAAAAAGTACCAATGTGTAGGGGGAAATAAGGCCATACCTTTTTTTGAACTCCTTTGAGTTCTTTGCTGATCCTGCTGAGTACTATTTGCCTGGAAACCTCATGACATACTAGCCTGTTTGGTAAGAATAACGACAGGGCATATGGGGGAACAGAACAACCGAAGACCCTAATATAAGATATTTGTTCTTCTATTTACTAGTCTGACACGCTACCTAAGTTAGCCATGATTTTATCTGAAATCCTAGGAGGTGGGTGGACGAAGATAATGACATGCATTTGTACCATTACCCAGTTGAAAATATCATAGATGAAGTCTTTGGATTTATCTTCCCAAAGTTTTGAGTGGTGCACATGAATAGGATCTGCATTATTTGGAGTCCATATCCAACTCATTAATGGAAAAGGTGTCATGAAGAAAATGGAGTCCATAATGTAAGCAAACATGTAAAATGAAGCTTCTTTCCCACTCACCTTTTGTGTCTGATATTCTATAATTTGATTGGCTAGACTGTCTGACAACATTTTGTCCCAGTCAAAAGAGTATCCCTCTACTATTGTGTGGATAAGCGATACCCATGGGAGATAGAAATGTGCAGTATTCTCTTTCCCATAAAGTATGCACACCATAATCGCTATATACATGAACTGTGGCTGTAATGATGAGATTGTGGATATACCATTAGAATCATCTATGAAATTTTCAAGGCATGAGCACCAATCCTTGATTAGGTCAGATAATATTTTTCCAAACTGCTCACATTCTTTCTTTTTGAAACCCTCTAAGAATTCGACATTGTAAGTAAATTTTGGTGTGGGAGACAGTTTGTACATCGCCTGTAGATGATCTGGCCGAAATGTCCCAACAACCACCTTTTGAGAATTTAATATTGTTCTAGTCGGGACATCTACATGATCCAGTGCCCATCCGATCATATCATAATAGGGAAAGAGCCATGGCCTTGTTGCTACCTTGTGCATTTCCGACTGAGAAACAACCTTGTATTTGATATACAAGTCTTCTTTTTCATTGTCACTCGATTCGTCTGGGGTTTACCAGATCGTATTGCAATGTGTTGAAAACACGTGTCCATGTTTTGACTACGTCAATGTTTCTAGGCGAGGTATCAGAAAGAATATCTGAACCTTGGCCTGAACATTCACCAGTTTTTTTGGGTGATTTCCGTGGAGCCATGATATAGAACCTAGAAATTATATTTCCTGTCAAAGAGGATGAAAACACAAACAATGGTTATCTCACTAAGCTGACTCTGTGAAAACTAGAATAAAATTCAAATAGTGACAAAAATCCTTTCATATTGAGGACTCTAGTCTGCGTGGGTCCTTGCTGACACAACATTTAATTCTTTTAATAGAAATATTTGGAGATAAAGAAAGATATTATTTCCAATCATTTCTATACTCTCCTTATAAATTCCATAAATTCCTGATATTTCGTGACTTGAGAGAATTGTAGAAGTATTTAATTTTCACCCGTAAGTTGTAAAAGGTTGTTTAAGATATTAATTAGTCCAGCTTAAACCTTTAATTAATATTGATTAGTTCTTAATTTTTTTTCAGAATTCATAGTCTCAGGTGATTTTACTCTTAGTCTCGAGCTATGAACCCCGAATTTGCGAAATTGCAATTTGATTAATTAACTTTAATTTGGATTAAGTTTTTAATTAATTTTGATTAGTTTGGAAGTTTCGCGACCTCGAGTATCAGGGTTACAAGTTGTTGTTCAAGGAAAAACTACCGAATTGCGAAGTTGCGATAACAAATAATTATCGTTAATTATCGTTAGTCATGCAATTAATCAGGTTTATCTTAAGTCACTTTCACAACTTTGCATATCGGAACATTCGAAGGTTGCTCGAGGTATGACTCCTGACTCGCGAAGGCACGATGTATTAAATTAGTGGTAATCACTCTTTAATGATTCGATGATCATGATTACGCTTAACCTAACTTCACTATTTCGCATGTCAGGGTATCGAGAGCTTTGACATGTTGGACTGTTAGATCTGCGAAACCCCAAAAATTGATATTTGAGGTTTATCATTAGCATTTCGTTGTTTAAAAAGTAGGCGACTTCAAATGTTTTGATATCTAGAGTATTTGAAAAATATATATGTTCCAACACCGTGATCAGTAACGATGGCTTGAGGAACACCAAATATAGTAATGATATGATTGAATATGAATAATGCCACAGTTTTCCCGGTATTATCAAATGTAGGCATCGCCTCGGCCCATTTAGTGAAATAATCCACAACTACAATAATGTATCCATACCCCCCGACTGAGTTAGGGTTACATGTCATGAATTCAATGCCCCATTTAGGGAATGGAACAACATAATCTATAGGGTGAAGAGGAGCAGGGTGAGATATCATCTTATTGTTGTAGGTTTGACAAGCATGGAATTTCTGGACGACAGTAATGAAATCCTTAAACAACGAAGGCTAGAAATAACTAGCTCATAAGATATTTTGGGCAGTAGCATACCCAAACATATGACCACCACATGCTTCAGAGTGAAAATCATTCAAATATTTCTTAGCTTAATTGTAGGTAAGACATCGTCGAAATATGGAATCAATACCACGATGGTAAAGGGTATCACCAAGGATAATGTATTGACGGGATTGATACTGGATACGATGACGATTTGTATTAGAAAGATCAGGCCAGAAAGTTTGGGTCTGGAGATAGATGATAATATATCCATACCATATGTCTTCAGAACTGATCAGAAAGAGGGATTCGTCAAGTAAGGAATCCTCTACCACAATTTTTGTCTCAGTAGAGGGAAGGTCATATATCAATTCAGAAAAAACCAAAGACTTCTTTGACTTGGTGCGTTCAAATTCCAAATCAAACTCCTGGAGAATAACTATCCATTTAGAGTACTTTCCACCCAACAATTTTCGAGTAAGGATATGTTGCATGGGGTTGTATTCATAAATTTCTGTGGTTCTTCATAATAAGATGTAGTGACGAAAACGTTGAACAACTTGAACAATTGCCAAGGCGAGTTTCTCCACATGTAAATATTTGGTTTTGGATGTCGTGAGACTCTGACTCAAATAGTATATAACATGTTTATCATGTGAATCATCCTCTAGGAATAAAACCATAGAAATGGTAGAGTCTGAAGCAACTAAGTACATGAAATAATCTTGACTATAATCAGGTGGAAACAACAGTGGTGTACGAGTTAAGGTGAGTTTCAAAGCTTCAAAGGATTTGTTTGCAGTGTCGCCCATACAAAATAATAACATTTCTTAAGAATCCGAATAAATCCTTTTGTTAATTCAATGTAGTTGGGAATGTAAAATTTTTTCATTCCCTTCCAAACTTTGGAGTTGGCGTAGAGTGGAAGGAGGAGGTAGATTAAGAATAGCCTCAACCTTCAAGCAGTCTACTCAAATCCCATGTATAGACAGGATAAAACCAAGAAGTCATTTGGATTCCACACAAAAAACACATTTGTGTGTATTCAAACGTATGCGATAATAACGACAACGTAGGAAAATGGATCATAGATGTGCCGGGTGATCTTGGCGATGCATAGAATGCACTGGTATATCATCTAGATAAGGTTGTACAATGTGCTTAATGTCGTGAAAAGTGTAAGACATAGTGCACTGAAAAGTTGCACCAACATTTTTGAGACCAAAAGGTAGTTTCCGATATGCATAGTTTCCCCAAGGGAAAATAAAAGCAATCTTATGTTGATCCGTAGGTAAAATATTGATTTGATTATAGCCAGAGAAACCGTCCATTAAGGAGAATATTTCACTCCCGACAAAGTCGTCAATAATATGGTCAATGAAAGGGGTTGGATAATTGTCTTTGGGACAAGCTTTGTTTATATCCCTATAATCTACACAAACACAGATCATGCTTTATTTCTTGTTAATGAGAACAAGATTGGACACCCAATCGGTCAAAGCCAGAGGATAGATAAAGATTCCTTTAAGAATTTTTTCAACTTCAAGATTAATAACATCGTCTTTGTGTGGATGTATTGGGCGAAGTCTCTGCCGAATGGGTTTAGCATTCAGGTAAGTCTTAATCTCATGCACAACAATATCAGGATCGATACCAAGAATTTCTTCATAACTCCAGGAAAAAACGTCACATAATTCTTGGAAAAGGGATTTATAAGTGCAGACCTCATCAGTAGAAAATGAGGCACCGATATGAACATTTTCCACGACTCCGGGTTTAATTCATATTTCAAGAGGAATGGTAGGTGAAATATTACTCAAGTTCCCTTCATACAAAACATCGTGTGTTGACTCAAGAACAAAATAAATAACAACAACGGTAGACAGAGTTGAAATTCGTTGGTAACTCTTGATGGTCTCATGTTCTAGGAAGGGAATAGAACGATGATGCCCATTGTCCCATGGAGTATCTTCCATAGACATGAATATCATGATAATCTCATCAGTAGGAAAGATCATGCAAAATAGATTAGGATATGTATCACCGAGAGAAGGAGGATACAAAGTTGCCGATTGAATGTCTTGATAAGTCGTTTCCACCAGACTTAAAGGCATTCTGTTGTCATAATGAATATAGCCACCAGATATAGGTACTATCCATGGGTCATAAGACTCGGGGGTTTCACAAACAGAGGTTGATATTATGTTAATTGAGGTGAAAAAAGGAGGAGGAATATCGGGTGGCAGAATAGGAAAAGTACCCATCAAGGTTGAATCTTTTAAAAAACCCACACCGACATTCTCATAACTGGGAGGTGTTTTCGAAATAAAAGGTATGTTGCTAGTATGTGAATCAGAATTAAAGAAGGCCAACTGATAAAAAATAATGAATTTTCCTTAGTGTGGGAAATGTAACACACAAAAAAGAGTAGAAACAACTACATGCATGGAGTCAAACCAACTATGACCAAGTATAAGGTTGTAATCAAGAGGTGCATCAAAAACCTCAACCTCAACATTAAAATCCTTGCCTTCTAACATAATAGAAAACAAAAGAAGAACACCATAAGGTTTAAACCCTGTACCATTAAAATATTTAAGATTGTTGTGCGACTCGGTAAGGGAATGAGAGCCAATAGCTTTCCAACAAGTAACAAACATAATGCAAGTCGAGGCTCCTTCATCAATAATGGTTCGACATATACTCTCATTTTCCATAACAAATTGGATATGAAATGCTAATTGTGGAGGAATCCTTGGAATATGATCTTCGAAGTCAAAGACTATTAAATTAGTATAGGTAGGATCAATTCCACCAATAGCATTTAATAGTGCCTTCCGTTGAGTGGGACAACTTTGAAGGACTTTGAGAGCTGACATCACATAGGTTCTTGCACAAGGTATTCTAGAATACTATAGTTTTGGGCAACATGTGCGTGAGGATTAAATTAGGAATTTTGAACAACTCCCTTGGGAGGAGGACGAAGAACTGTATCTAGGCCTGGTCGTTCAAGATGAAGAGGACTATTTGGAGGTGAAGTTGGTGGAGAAGGTTGAACCAATGGAGGTGGTAAATCATAAACTTTCTCTTTCGAAGGCGGATAATATTTGGCTCGAATTGCGACTACAACTTCGTTCTTCTTGGAGTCACTAGTACACATAAGATGTGGTAGAGGGAGAAGGTTGGTCATGAATGACCAATTGGGCCTGCTACTGAGAAGGAAATGGTTGTGACAAGATGACGGGTGTAGAAGGTGTCCTGGTCCCTTGCAGGAACTTAGTAACCTTGACACGTTGTGGACAATCTTTCGTATAATGATAGTGACCCAAATAAAGCAAGGATAATGCAATTTACGTTTGACCTTGTCATCAACATGTTGTGTTTTGGTTTTCTCAGATTGTTGATTATTACTTTTTTCCTCATTCCTACCCTACCCTTCCCTTTATTTTTATTTTTACCGATAGGCGTAGATTGAAACAAATTTACTTCAGAGGTTTTATGGGGGGAAGGAGTTGGGTTAGGAGTATTTTGTACATTAGAGGTAGTATACTTGGGATTGGAATGAATGGCTTGTTTAGATTGAGTCTCAACATGAAAAGTGCTAATCATTCCATCAACAACATGAGAAGCTATTGGAGGTGTTGGGGTAGGATTCGTAGAAGGATGAGGAGCATCAGGGATCAAATCATATAGTGTGCCCGTTTGTGAATAAACATGATCTAGATATTGAGCATGAATAATCACCCGCTCTTCAGTGATGACACCAACCATGGAAACATCATGGGCTATAGGCCCAATGAGTGATTTTGTAAACCACTCAACCAACAATTGATCAGGAAGGGGAAATTTGACTAAGCATCTTCTCCTCCTCCACTCATGGATATGATCATAAATATGAGTGGAAGAGGATTGTTTAAATGAAATCAAAATTTCAGTTCCCATGTCATAATGAATTGGCAATTGGTAGTGCGTTACTAAAGCCATGGCTAGGGTATTAAAGTCATTAAAGAATCCCCGTGGTAGCTCAATATACCATTTGGCTGTCGAACCTGTGAGATTTCATTGGAAAAGTCATAATCTTATAGAGTCATCCATCAATGAGTTGGGGGAACACCAAAGATGGGAAGTCATGACGTGATTATTTGGGTCTTATCCTAATCGACCGCCAAACTTAGGAATGTCAGATGGAAATTTGGCCAGTATGATGGGGCAATAAGGAGAATTCAAAATAAGATCATTCAAAATCCTATATAAATCTAGTAAATCCAAAGTAGAAATAAATGACAACTATCTGTTCACTTGAGGAAACTGGTAGTTTTGAGGAGGTAGTCCCATAGGTATACCAGTAGGACCATAAGAAGTCCATAGATAATTATATAGTCCAAGCAGATTCGGTTGTGGAGGGTTTTGATTAAAGAAGCTCCCTTGGAAAGGAGCATTAGCCTGAAAATTTTGACCCCAAGTAGGATTCATAGAACTTGGATATGGTTTCCCGAGATTAGGGGGTACAAAATAATTAACTTGAGTATGTTTCCCCCCAGACGGTTGTTGATTCCCTTGGAAAGGAAGATTCCAAGGTTGAGATTGTAATGCAGGTATACTTTGCCCATAAATTGGGTTATGGCCTCTAACTTGAGGTTTCCCCCCAACTTGAAGTTTCCCCCCAACTTGAGGTTTTCCCCCAACTTGAGGTTGTCCCCCAACTTGAGGTTGTCCCCCAACTTGAGGTTGACCTCCAACAGGAATCTAAAGACCAAAAGTGACAAAATGACTGGTTCCTCCAACTGGATTGGAGATACTAGGGCCAGGACGATTAGATCCTCTAGGTGAAGGTGGAAGAGGAATGTAAGGCCCCTTGGAGAGAACCTACATAGGTGTAGGAACAAAATGATTAGTAACATTATACTCATGAGGAACAAATATATTAGAACCTCCAGATGGATTTTGGGAAATAATAGCGATGGAAGTATTCAAAGCGTTATACCCAGGGGGAAGTGGCAGATTTGATCTAAGTGGAAGTGGTGTTCCAATAAGAGCTTGAGTGATGACCAATACATTTTCAGTAGAAACCGATGTAGCTTGTGGGACCATGGTAGAGTTGGCGATTTGGAGAGGAAGAATCGAGTGAGAACTAATCAATAATTGGTCTGAAACTGTGAAGACGTTACTGGTTGTGCCAATAAAATGATATAAAGGTATTGTATAAGCAGCGGAAGTCACAGACATTTGTGATGCCAGGAATGCCATTTTATCAAAAATATCATGTCCTAAAGAATTTCTCTGAAAAGAATGGACACTAGGATTAAAAATTCCAGTAGTTTGAACCGGGGTTCTAAACGACTCACTCTGAAAGAGTGGTTCATCTACTCCCGACTCTGCGTTAGGTCCAATAGGTACTTCAATATTCTCATCAATAACAGGGTTTCCCGATGAATTCATCTAGAGAAAATGTGGATCTTGTACAACACTCAGTAACAGATTTATGGGAAGTCTGAATTCCTCTAAAGGAGTTGAACTTCCAATCTCAGAGGCTACTTCATTATTGATTGCTCCTTTAGGAGATCCCTCTGGTGAGTTAGGAAGCAAAGGGATGTAATCTTCCAGATCTTCTGGAGGTAGCCCTTGCATCCTACGTGAACAACGATGGCTGATGTTGGCCGTACCAACTAAAGAACGAAATAAATTTATCGCCAACTTGAGAAACAAACAACACTCACTAATAAAATATAGAAATCAAACCAAGAAAACAAACCTTCTTATTTCGAAGTCACTAGTTGGTGATGAAATCCAACGTTGTGAAATCAAGACAAGAAGGGGATAGGATAAAGCGGGTGGAAAAGTTACATTGGCGACCTGCTTAACTAACTTACATGTTGGTTCAATCTCCCACACATAATGTGGGTATACCCTCCAAGGAGCCTGCGTGAGTTTGGCCAACGTTGAATCCAGGTACCATGAATACTTGTCCCTCCACATTCACCACGTGTAAAGACCCTAAAGAGATAGGCTACTAAGGTTACCAATTATGACAATGATGCATGGGGAAACAATCGACAGTCTGATTCACGTGCAAAGGCAAGTTATCTACCCCGAAATCAACTCGAGAAGGTCCCCACATGATTTTGTTCTCAAGTGACCCCCAATAATATGCGTCATATCTACACTAAGACCGACAAAGCAGGGTGAGTAACTCTGCCAGTCCTAATGCGACCTCATGATTGACCCTTGTGTTAGAAGGTCTTCCTAGGACAAAATGTAGCAAGTGGATTTGAACTCTCCCTATCACAAGATACTATTGTGTGTTTTGATGCTTTGGAGAGTGTGTCTTACAACCTATTCCAAAGTGCTATCCTAGCTAATGTTGGTGAAGAGAATTTCTAGAAAATAAAAGTTCCTAACAAATTTCAAAATTACGCTGTATTTTAAAGGTTGTTGTTTACTCAAAATGGAGACATAAATGAAATTGATGATGTATGCGACCTTGACCTAATAAAATGAAAGAAGAGATGATTATTCAATATTTCAATTTGATGAACTCTAATGAAAGTAGGGAGAAGGTATCTTCTTTTGAAATACAAAATCTATGAAACACAATTTCTCAATTTTTGAATGAACAAAATCCCAAATAATCAAAAGCTACACAATTTTCCAATTTTCTCCTTTAAAAAATATTTTGAATGCAAAAATTTTCTTGTGAAATATCACTAAAAAGAAGAATGACTTCAATTATTTCTTTCTCAAATCATATCAAAGATGCAAAGAAGGAAAGAAAGCGTAATCCAAGAAAATTAACATACTCTCAACATTATTCCCAAATCAAACTTATAATGTAGACAAAAATGAAATGATAGGAAATCCGTTTTTCAAATGAAAACATAAATGTATTTCAATCAATGAAAAATCCATAAGGTAAGAAGAATACAAAACCTCAAATAAATCAAATATTCTTTGTCAAACAAGCACTCGAGACCAAGATCTAGAGATTATACCCTTGTGACAAAAATCAAAAGAAAAACTTGCAAAATTTACAAAAAAAACTTTCAATTTTCAAAAATCAATCAAATGCAAGATTCAAAATTATAAATCAATCATTCACTAGTATCATAAGTTCATCCCAGGAAATGGAGGCAAAACTAGGTGGAAAAATAAAAATTGGCTATCTCCAACAATTCCTACGGGAATCGTTGCAAGTGGTAGTGGAGCATAGTGCGACGATCTAGGGTCGTTGCATGTTGCCAATAGGTACAATGCAACATCATTTCACTGGTATGCACCAATATAGCACGAAGTCAGAAGATCGTCATGGTATGTATATATAGTATAGTGTGACAATCTCTGAAACTAAAGGAAAATGGAAAAAAAGACAAAAATCTTCACTGAACCTTCAGACCCTGGGAGTTTTGATGGATCATCCACAGACTCAGAGAATGAATTTGACCAAAAGAAGGTAGGATAAAAGAAAATAAGAGGCAAAAAACCAAAATAAATTCTTATCCCTAGTATGGTCGCTAATTTTTTTATCAGATTAATCGATATGTGCGGACACAAACAGATCTCCCTAACTTCCACATGAAACTAGAACAAAATAGAACAAAATACACACTTCGCCTTAAACTTCATCATCATATAAACTAGTTTAATGAGGTACAAGTGACATACCTTTTAAACGATGCTTGTTCCTCATTAGTGTTGTCCTTGTAGCTCCTTCCTTGAGTTTGCAGAATAATAAGTCTGTCTAAGAATCACAAACCAACAAAGAGGGAAAACAAAGATATATGTATTCTAATGAAGTCTATGTATATGATCAAGGAACTATACAATATAAGACAAGATGCTTATGTAGGGAAGAAATGTATTACTGTATTAAGTGAATAGAAAGTGAACAATACAACCTATGCCTTGATGATGCAAGGTACCCTTTCAATGGATATTTTCTTCAACACACACAACTTTTCTCCAAATACCTTGGATGAAGAAGATCCACAATCTGACTTGAATAACTAAAGCAAAGCTCTCAATCATAATATGAAGTAGAACTCGCCATACAAATGTTAGCATATTCAACCTTAGCCTTTTCCATGAGATATCCCTCTTTATATAGTGTGAAAGAGAGATGGATGAGGATATTAGGATGATCCCACCAAATCAGAGAAGCAATTAAGATCCAAACTGATCAGAGGCCACCTCATCTTCTAGAAGATTCCCTTCTAGAACGTTTGTGAAATTTGACATTTCCTATGCTTTAAGCAACATCGCACCCTATGAAAAAGCAACATGCAATGACGTTGCAGTCCAGGTTTAGGGCAAAGTGCAACGATCAGGCATCGTCACACCCCATGCATATGGTAGGGTGTGACAACCTTCCTTGGCATGCTTTTTGAAGGAGGAAAGCAAATCAATTTTCCCATGGAGCAAGTCTTCTTTTAATATTTGAAGGGAACATTAACACATGTTTTCAGGTGATCACTGAGGTGATGAAAATAATGTGTAATAGTTACCCCTAGTTGAGTGTTGTTACAACAAATCTTACCATCCTTCCACTCACATGATACCTTTTGAAGTAGTCTACAAAAAAAATCCACCATCAATTCTCTCATACATGCTAGGTGTCTCCAAGTTTTAGGAGGTTAATTTTTTTTTTATAGTCCGAGCAACCATTCTCCACACCCTCAAAGAAAATTTAGTCCTAGATTAGAATCGCATGAAGCAACAAGCAGATCAGGGTCAATCTAAATGTCAATTTTCTAAAGGGGACTAGGTGTTTTTTAGTATGCAATCTTATGAGTAGACTCCAATCAAAGTTGAACACTGCCATAAATGCTCCACATAAAAATAGATTAAAAATGATAGGTAGCATGGAAATCGGGGCAAAGAGAGGAATCTAATGGGATAGGTCCTAAATAAGGGTGTAGGTGGGACCATTATACTCACGTTTTTTTAACTCCTGCAGAGTTATACTCCGACCTAAAGAATACTACAATGACAAATTTTCCAAATTGTTAACAAGAAAATTTTTGTAGGAATTTCACAACCAGAATGCAGTAGGCAGGGTTGTGAGACAACATATCTCTTCTATTACTCTTTTTTTCTATTCCTTTACCAAGGGTTAGGGTTTTTAGGTTTCCTATAAACAAGGGTTTTCACTGTGCTATATCTATTTGATATACGTGCAGGTTTGAATAGTAGTACTCAACCCAATATCTCAGAGCACCATCTAAGGAGGCTTGACTGCACCCTTAGCCATACTACCCTATTACCCAGGCACTAGAGAGTATGTTCTTGGTGTTGAAATTATTACTCCAACACCTAAGTACTTTTTTATCTAGTGATTTCCTTATTGCAATCAAATTAGTAGCTCACAAAACAAAAGTACACTACTGAAATATTAACTCAATATCATGCAACAAAAGAATAAACTAGGAAATCACATAAAGCACACATGAACACCATTGTTTGTGGGTAGATACCCCTGGGAAAACCCAAGAGGGAAAACCAGTGTTGAGAATGATTTTTTAATGCTAAAATCAAGGCTTTTGTAACAAGGATAATGGCGCATTGAGAGAAATACAACTGCAGACTAACCTGGAAAGGTTTGACATGATGTACGACCAGTTTTGGCATGATTTCCATGGTATCCATGACTTTCCCTTTTGTGACTCACGGATATCCGCGATTGTCTCCACTGTGATCCGTGGATGTGTACGAAAAACCTGTATGGAAATCTATGTACAATCCAACACACTCATATGGCTTCCTTCAACCAAAACCTGACTGCGTATCCCTCTGTTCTTTCTTCTCCTGGACCTGTATGATCTCTAGATGAATTTCCTTATTCACCTATCCAATATCTTGAACCACAATCCTTCGTGATCCAATACTTTATGTGCCGAATCTCTCAACACAACTCCTGTCAAGTTTCTTTCTCCTTCACCCTAGCCTTGCTTTTATAATCACGAGTTACATTATATTTCTAATCTCACTTGAGATTTACATTGTATGCGAATACTACATGCTAAGATTAAATATTAAACACTTTTAGTACTTTCCTCAAATAACTCAATTAACTAATTACATAATTAATTAATAAAAGTAATTTACTTTAATAATTCCTTTAACAAAGTAAATTCAAGAGTAGAAGGCTTTGGACGATTTCCACATATCTAGACACATAATTTTTTTTGGAAATACCTATCCGATGCTACCACTAACATCAACACTCCCTCTTAGCAAGGAAGGTATTTCCTGAAGGTCCACCTGGAATTGGTTTTGCCTCCGACTATGGCACATTGTCACACACATCATCCTACATACTGGCATTCCTCCAATAGTGATGGTCAACTGCTACCTGAATATTGGAAGTCTCACAATCGATGACGCTACGTATCAATGCCACAAAGTTCTAAAACTTCATCGAAGGTATGCTCTCCATCAATGTGATCCTAGAAGCTTCTTACTCCAGAGCATCCATCAATGTCATCTTGTACCAACTCAGTCTGTTGATAAAATTTGAAGGGGTTAACTCCCTCTTCCCCTCTGAAGGTTTAATCCTCACACTAGAAGTCCATGGCCTCTAATCATCCTTCGACTATTCACCCTTCAAAGCCTCCTACCCCTCATTCTCTGTCATGAACATCTATCCATGATCCAAGATCCCCTTGGATCTACTTATAGGCTGGCCCTGCAACCTATATAACCTACCCTCTATGATACCAATTCTCACTTTTGCGTTAGGTCTATCTCCCTTTGAACATATGAGTACTTTCCCTCTTTGAAAAGTGACTACAAAACCAATTTCCTCTAAAACTGAAAATGAGAGCAATTTCTTCAGTTCTGGTGCATACAACACATATTCCACCTCTAGAAAATCTCATGACTCGAGATGGAACCTGACTATTCCAAGTACTTCTACACCACACTTGGCATGATTTCTAAGCTCCACATGTAAACCTGAGTCAGTATCTAACCAACTGGTGAAAAACTCATGTGTCCCCGTAATGTGACAATAAGCACCATTGTCCAAGTACCACACACTTTTTAAGTAGGTGCTGATAGAGAGGCATGTGAACATTGAGAATTCCTTCTCAAACTTCGCTGCAAACCCATTTAGTTACATCTCTTCCGATGCTTCTGTTTTCATATTCTCTTGCCTATTATCCTCTAGACACCGTGATGCATAATTCCCAAACCTGTGGCACGTGAAGCACTTGATTTTACTCAATTCCTTCTTTCCTGGTTATGAGGTTGACTCCTCATTGTTACCTTGATTGATGGAACCCTTTCCTTTTCCCTTCCTTGTCTTATTGATAAGGTCCAATTTCTCCTCCTCTTCATCTTCCTGCTTACTACTCTTAGACTCCTCTTGAGTCTCTTCTTGGATGCAATCATCCCAAAGTCTCTACCAATCTAGGATATTTTCCCGAGCAAAAACGCCTTTGAAAAATGGTTCCCATGACTTGGGAGTACCACTCAGTGCCACATTCATGATATTTGCATCCGTATTATTCTCACCTATGGCTGCAAGATGATCATGTACCTATGTGATCCTCATGAGATAGCTCATAATATTATCTGATCTAGACATCTGAATCGATCTGAGTTTATTCCTTAAGACCATATTCCTATTCATGTTCTTGCTCTGGAATAAAATTATCAAGGAATCAAACATATCTTTGGCCATCATCTTCTCGGTTAGGTGAGGAATCAGATCATATTTCAACAACTCTAAGAGTACCCTCTCTACTTTGATATCCTTCTTCTTGTGAGCTTCCAAAGCTACATGATTTGTTGGCGAAGAAACTACTTGATCCACTAATTTCCAAAGGTCATACTTGTTCAAATCCAAACTAACTCTTTCTTTCCAAGATAGGAAGTTGGATGCTCCATCCAATCTATCTTCAACTATCAACAATATTGTTGCCATCCTTAAGATATGATGAATTGCCCTAGAAATAACCTGTTGCTGGAAAACTGCCCCTGTACTGATCTGGCTTCCCTTCAGATCATGTGCTCTGATACCATGTTGAAATTATTACTCAAACACCTCGATAATTTTTTATCTAGTGATTTCCTTACTACAATCAGATTAGCAACTAACAAAACAAAAATAAACTACTGAAATATTCAACTCAATATCATGCAATGAAAGCATAAACTAGGAAACCAAATCAAGCACACATGAACACCAGTATTTTTGGGTAGATACCCTGGAAAAACCCTTGAGGGAAAACTAGTGCCGAGAATGATTTTATTATGCTAAATCTAGGTCTCCCATAATAGGGATAATGGCCAATTGAGAGAAATAAAACTATAGACTAACCTGGAAATGTTTGACCTCCAGTACAACCAGTTTTGGCATGCTTTTCGAGGTATTCACAAATTTATCTTTTGTGACCCATGAATATCCGTGGCTGTCTCCACTATGAATTGAGAATGATTAAAAATAACTTGTATGGAAACCTCCGTACAATCCAACACACTCTTGTGTCTTCCTTCTACCAAAACCCACCTGCGGATGCCTTTGTTCTCTCTTCTCCTTGACTTGTATGATCTCTAGATGAAATTTATTCTTCACCTATCCAAGTTATTGAAACACAGTCCTTCATGATCCAATACTCCGTGTGTCAACTCTCTCAACACAACTCATGTCAAGTGTCTTTCTCCTTCACCGTAGCCTTGCTTTTATTATTGTGAGCTACAATTTTTTTCTAATCTCACTTGAGATTTAGATTGCATCCAAAGACTGCATACTAAGATTACATGTTAAGTACTTTTAGTACTTTCCTCAAATCAATCAATTAACTAATTACATAGTTAATTAATAGAATCAATTTTCTTTAATAATTCCTTTAACCAAAGTAAATTCAAGAGTAGAAGGATTTTGACTGTTTCCACACATCTAGACACATAGAACTTTGTGGAAATACCTGTCTGATGTTGCCACTAACATCAACACCCGAGTGTTGATCTCGATGTCACTATAATAGTCAGGTGGAAGATCGACTAATATAGGGATGGGTTAAGGAGACCTAGGGGACTCCCTATATACCTGATGGTACGTGGGAGTGATGGCCGTGTACAGATTCTGTCTAATGCAGTACTACTTGAAGGGGTACCAACAGGGGTTACAAAGATTTCCAACAAGGTGAAACTTTTGTTTCAAGTAACCCCTTGAAACATTTTTATTTCCTGCATGTGCGAGTGAGCCAGTAGATGGATATGATGGATCAGAAAGAACAATGACTAGATATAGTGGTCCGGTTTCCCTAAAACTGGAACGTTTTTTCCTCTCATCCCCGTTCTTCATCACGATCCAATTTATTCTTATATGATTTCGTCGTTCTCTCATTTTGTTTTTCATCTTTGGAGATAACTGGGGAAAGATTCGTAAAGGATCGATCGAGTGATCAGGATTCTCCCAGTCATAGTTTTATCCGCTGAACGATAAATCTCTATTCTTTAAATAAACCGACAATACACGTCTCTACCCTGAAAAAAAATTACCCATAGTTTTTGTAGAGGAAAGAACTCTGATACCACTTATAAATTACCAGATGTATTATAATATGCAAAAACATAAATATTGCAGCAAATACCAACAAAAAAACAAAATATAGAGAATCACAACACCAAAAATGATAACTTTATTGATTGAAATCCAAGTTCACTTGCCTCCTCGAGGGGGAAACCTCCAACATAGCAGTGATATATTACAATAGTTCTCAAGACAAGAATTTCTCATGCCTTCTACTCCTATTTATACTAATTCTTCCTTCTAAAGAACATTGTAGAGGAATATATTTCTAGAAGCATAAGCTTCTATTAAGTCTTCTTAAATTAGACTTGTTCACATTATTAAATAGGACTTATTAACTAATGCCAACTTTTATTACATGAAAAATATATTATTCTATGTACGTGATGGGTTAGGGAGGTCAGGTAGCTAACATTATCCTTCATATCAATTTGGATGTGAATATCAATAACCCAATATGAAATTAATGGAAGGAGTCTTGTAATTCCTTGATTCCTCGATTGGTGTTTTGCAAATAGTTTCCTTCTTTACCCTTTTAAAATTTTTGGGATTGTAGTCTAGTATTTTTGTACACATCGATGATGGGAGAAAAATAAACCAGGTAAATCCAATATCCTTTGGTGAAAATTTGAAACTTGTGAACCCTCTTCTTTGTCATTATCATCATGCTCTTCAAAACAATAATCATAAGTGAAAACATAACATTAATGTGTTAAACAATCATTTATCAACTACAATGTGGCAACAAGGAAAAAATGTAAATAGGTTAGGGTTTACTAGAAATGAAGCATAAAGTATTTTAGGCTGAAACGATCAATTTTATTATGGAAACATAGCTCCAATATGTAGGGGCACTAGATATCCAAGGTTATGTAGCATGAGACTTGTAATCATGAATCATTAATTTATAAATAATGAAATTAACGCTTGCTGAAACCCACACTCTTTAAGTTATAACCAAAACTCAATTGTGTCATTCTCTCTTGTATCACACTCACTTTCTCTTATGTCACGTTTAGGGTGTCAGGTACTACCGATCATGCACCCCAAAGTGTGATTTTACAATAATTTGACTTTTATGTAGCTCTCTTGAGGACAAGGACAAAAACAAATGACCTCCTTATTCAATTTCAGGCAGGTCCTGCAATTTATTTTTAACTTTGGAATTTAAAAGGGTTTTGCAACTCTACCCCTAATTCAATGAAAAACTTAAGACCAAAAATACACTTGAACTATCTTGTGATGGATCAATTGAAGCATATTTTACATGATTCATAAATTATTATGACCTTTGAATTTTGACAATGATCAATTAAGATTTGAGGAGTAAATAACTCTTAGTATTCTTTGTTACATGCTTTGAGTGATCAATATTTGTATGCTTTGTTACTTTGTATGTGTGGTGTTTAAATGACAAATTGAAGTGTGACAACTAGACACAAAACATAATGTTGGATATATTGTCATTGATGTCAATAGTCGATGTGATGATATGTTGTTAACGATGAATTACCTCAGGTGAGATTGTCATTGATGTCAACAAGTATATCAATTAGCAGAAGATGTCAAACAATGTGTAGAGATTGATAGCACAAGCTCAGAAGGAGGAGAAAATAGGAGAAACAAATAGTTTGAAGACCAGAGCTCAGAAAGAGGAGCACATTGCATAGTATATCAGGTAGCAGAAGAATTTCGTGATTATTTTTGATCACGATAGGATCAACAATGTTCCTATGATAAAATCTCAAGAGGGTTAGCAAACGAAAAGATCAAAACTCGGAAGGAAAGGCGTAGCTCAACAACCGTCCGATCAAAGAGAAGCCTCAACAACTGTCCGATCAAGAGGTTGACCGTGTTGATCGTCTAATACAACATGCATTGTTCATATGAGTGACCGTAGGCTTGAGGACTGTTGAAAGACAATGATCATTGGATCTGCAAGCCATCAATGACAAGAATGAATTGCGGGGAGTGAAAGCAGAATTAAACCACTTGTTAGTTACAATCGCACAATACATCTAGATCGTTAGATCACATAGATTCAATGATCTATGACTACGGTTGATCCAACTAATGACCTATTTAAGTCAGATTAAATCGTGACCGTCAGATGCGCAATCACAAAATCTACGGCAGGGATAGATTGCGAAGGATGAAAGGAAAATTAAATCACTTGCAAGTTGTAGCTTTGCAATCATCGTCAACCATTGATCTGCATCGAGAATCTCCACAACCGTCATATCGTCTCAATGTGGAAGGATATGATAAGTGGGGCCAAAAGGTACCATCGTTCATCGGATTAAATCCGATACCTGTCAGTTGTCGGATCAGTTTAAAGTGGAAGGACAGGATGAAGCTACAAGAGCTACATTGCAGGACAGATCGAGCCATCGATCCTAGATCTTGATCGAACGAACATCCTTCACTACGGGTCTAAATACGTGAGGAACTTACGTTCTGTTAATTTGAGACTTGAAATACCCGGAGCCTGGAAATCCGAAGTAAATAAGGATCGTTGTATTTGTAGGACACACGAAGATTGTTGGATTAGGACTATCGGTTAGTAGACCTCATCTGCAAGGATGTGTGGGAGATCCATGCCAAAAAACCTCGTCAATAAGGATGTGTGGAAGACCACTTCAACAAGTACACATGGAATAATTATAATATGAAAAGTATCAAGAGGAAATTGGTTCGTGCCATGTCAACAAGTGACGTAATCGAGTTACGTCACTCTGGGAGAATTGCAACTCTCTCACCTGAACAGATTTTCTCACAGACCTGACAACCTGCTTCTTCAACCATGGGCCTAACAACCCACCTCTTCAAACCACAACAACAAATCCTGTAAGAAAAGGGGACAACTCAACAAATTACATAGGTTCACAATGGAGAAAAGGGCCTTGGTTGGGTGTTGGTTCAGTGTGTGTGTGAACTACACAATGCATGAAAAGAATCCTGAGGATGAACTCGGGGAAAATGGCCAGACGAAACACAGGCAACCCGTAGGGTACAGATTCATCAATATATCAGTTTGGGATTATTGCAGAGGTTTGGGATGGTCAAGGGTTCATCAATGACATTCACTGTTTTACCGCCTCTTGCTAGCTACGTGTGTGAGTGGAAGGAATGGAAAGAGGATACTTGAAACAATCAAAATCCCCACATATATTTGCATGTGATTGAGATGACACATGGCGCTCATGAAGTGCGTTCCTCTCCATTTGGAAGTTTTTCTCCCTCCCCAAACGAACTTAGGATAAATTCATATCCTCCTCACAACATTTAGAATAATAATATATATTATTATCTGGGATTTAATCTCTTAATATTATCCCCCTTTTCAAACCTCTCAGCCCCCTCCCTTACCCAGGCTAGTGGATCCTAGTCCCTCATATGTTTTCATCATGGTTGGTCTACATGCAGTGATTCTTTTATATTAATGATTTGAATATTTACATATACAAAACATGCTCTTGGCCTTAGCATCCTAGGTTCTCTGGCCCAAATATCACATAAGACACATATCTTATCATTACTTGGCTCACCAATCTATGAAACATGTTTACAAATCATGGTTAAAACTTAGGGGCTTGTCCTTGGGTTATTACACTCCATTAGACCCAAAAGAAGGAAGGAGGTACACATAACTACCAAAGGGAGATGAAATTGACAACTTGTATAACATGACTACGAGGATGGA
>ML818297.1:88709-102039 GCA_009831015.1 Picea engelmannii | reverse complement strand
AAATAGTACTTAGAACTAGATATGCACAGAGACACATCAAACTGGGATTACATAACTCAAAGATTCTAGGTAAAATTTACTTTTCGGAATGAGTCACCAGTGATAAGTACAACAATATAGGATATTAAACAAAAAATACTTATCAAAGAAGAATCAATGGAATTAATATATGTATGCATTGCAGACAATGCCTCTATCATGGTTCACAAGTTATTGGAATGTTACAATGTTACATAGGAGGATTAGGATGATGAAGATCCCTACAATATCCAAGTACCGAAAACAAAGGAGGAACAAACAATAGAGGACCTAGTGTTGGAATCCACAACATACACATAGCCAGTCAAGACACAAAAAGTTTATATTGGTACAGAGGAAATCCATAAGTTTGCACATATAGGATATTACTGGGATGAGGAAACTATAGAAAATATAGCAGAAATACTACATGAATACCAATACTTCCTCCCAATTACATTCTCAGATATGAAATGGATAGCGAGCAAGATAAGGGAGATGAGGATCCCACTGAAACCGGATGCTAAGCTAGTGAAACAAAAACCCTACAGAATGAACCCAAGATATAAGGAAAAATTAGAGGAAAAACACTGCATGCTAAAGGTAGGAGTCATCGAACAAATTGAGGAATCATAATAGATAAGTCTCGTGGTAGTGCAGGATAAGAAAACGTGGGGTGTAAGAATCTACATTGACTTGAGGAAACTGAATGATGCATGCATGAATGATCCATTCCCAAATCCATTTACATATGAAGTACTTGAAAACTTAGGTGGACAAGAAGCCTATTTGTTCATAGATGTTTTCTCAAAATACCATCATATAAGAATTATGTAGGAAGATAGACATAAGACTACATTCATGAAAGAATGGGAATTTTTCAATACACAATGATTTCATTTTGGTTAAAGAACGCACCCGCAATATTTTCCATAGTAGTTGTTGCAGTGTTTTTCACCTCCTTTATCACAATAACCATGACTATATTTTTAACCATTAATTAGAATAACTATGGGTATATGTGCATATATAACTAAGTAACGAGTTCAGGGTAACAAGGGTCTAGTGCACAAAAGGATCCTATAGATATGACAAAGTGGGTTTGCAATCTTTCCCTCATCAGTGCAGAATCTTGGCTTCTACAGTTCCCATCAACATACCTCGAGTGAGACTTCACCTGCATGCAGGTGATGCCGAAAGGGTCGGTGTCTGTAGGGTTTTGTTGGACTAAGTAACATGAACCCAGGGTCTTGAACCTACATGCACGCGTGTCAACACATAGCTCGTCATTGTATAAGCATGCTGGATAATTCTATGAAAATGAACACTTATATTAGATATAGGAAAGTTTGGAAAACAAAACAAGGACAACAAAAGAAGAACAGATGAATGAAGGACACCCATAAGTCATACACTCAACATTGGAAATAATCCGAGATCAAGAAAAATCATGAAGAAAAAAGGAAGATGTCATATACAGGAAGGTTTGGAGAAGAAATGAAAAATAAGAAGAATAGGTGAATAAATACCAGGTCCCAAAGATCACAAGATTTACAGTAATGTTAAAAAGGAAAGAAGAATAAGTGAATAAATAACAAGCCCAAGAGATTGTAATTTCAGGAATGATAGTGTGATATCAATCCACATGTAGAAAGGAAGAATTCATAGTTCAAAAATACGATGAGTCCATAGACGAAGAGGAAGGCTACATTGCAGTAGAGAAGGTGTTTTTCTGAGCCACCCAGCTTGGAGACTCCTAGTGAATATGAATATTGAATAGGGGGAGTCAATGCAGTAGCTACTATAGATCAGAGAACCATCCTTCGATCAAGTTGAAGTATTTGCAGAGAAATATTCAGAGTAGTCAGATAGCAGAAGTACATAATGACAAATTGATCGTTTGAGAAGTAATGTTACCACACAAGTATCAATTGGCAGTTACACAGGAAAAAGTTTATAGTTGTATTCCATGTATGTATTCAAGAAGGGATATCTTCAATATAGATTGTTCCAAACATGAAGAGTTTGATTTGAATATAGAGAAGACCATTGGACACATNCCACACAAGTATCAATTGGCAGTTACACAGGAAAAAGTTTATAGTTGTATTCCATGTATGTATTCAAGAAGGGATATCTTCAATATAGATTGTTCCAAACATGAAGAGTTTGATTTGAATATAGAGAAGACCATTGGACACATTTGATTCAATTTGAAGAAATAGGAATATGTGATGATCAGTTGCAGCTGTAAAGCCTTCATGATAGTATAATGATAGATGGGTAAACATTGTGGATAGTTGAGTAGCAAAGGTATGGATAGTTTGAGACATATGGAAAAGTGAGATGATTAGCAAATATAGAAGACATTGGTAAAAAAATATGTATAACAATTGATTGAAATTTGGAATCATCAACAAAATTCATATTGTTAGAAGGAAATTATTGAACATTATGGTAAAGTAAACATGACAAGTAATTGAAGAAATCAAGTAATGAATGATTTATATATATGTCATAGAATTACAAGATGAAGCACCAATGGAAAATTATAAATCACTAGAAGAGAGGAACGAAAACACTTATAGGTATCCCTACATTGTTCTACATCTTGTAGAGAATTCAAAGGAAGATAAATCATCAAAGAAAAAGATCTAGACCGAAAGATCAATGACATGTAGATAGGGGGAGACATATCGATGGGTGGAGTTATCCTTTTACCCATGATGAAAAAGGGAGATATATCATAAGAGAAAGATTCAAGCACATGAGGTCAGAGAAGGAGTTTTCAGAGAAAGTATACTTTTAGGGGGAGTCACTCTTTGATATCAAAAGAGAAGAGAAACACAAGGAGATAAACATGTGAAGAAAAAGAATGGAAGCATGAAGATAGGGGATAAGACACAAGGACACATACCCTTTTCCATTGATTTCAAAGGGGAAGAGAAAGAAACATTTATGAGGAGAAATGGTCACAGGGGGAGCATGATTATTGTAGTATGAGTGTTTCCATCATTGTTGGTGTTGCCATCAATGCCAAAGGGGGAGATTGTTGGATAGTTGGTTGTCATTGATCTCAAACCTTGGAGATTGATTTTAACCCTTGGAGAATTATGTAATCCCTAGAGTTGTGACTAATATTGATGGTGAGTTAGTTTTCAATGATTTCAACAAGAGTATTTGATGTCAGTAGATGTGATTGGTGTATTTGATGAAGTCTACATGAAGCCCAGGAGGTGTGGTCATGAGCCTCAAATTTGTTTGAGGCATAATAACATGAAGGGAAGTGTAAATGTAGGTGACTCATTCATGGATGGATACTACATATCATGTTCTTTTCGGTGATAGGTGGCATGACACGTGGTTCTTCATGGTTGAGGAGTTACAACCTTGTAAAGTTGGAGAACCTTGAAGAATTATCTAGAAGCCCCCATAACTCAATAAAATTTATAGGTCATTTATTAAGGGTAAGGTTGTCGCAACAATAATTTAATTAATGTTAAATTAGTTGCGACAAGAGAGTGTGGGTTAGCCCTAATATAAGGAAAAAGAGTAAAACAGTTACAAGCTATCCCCTAAAGGAATTCACTTGGAAAGTGTAAATAAGACTTCAAGAGACTCTTATTAACATCTATTGAGCATACTTAACATATATGTTGTAAAGTGTTATAGGAATGTACTATTAACATATATGAAGCATCAATTCTAAGGCATCAAAGTTCAGTGAAGAGAGAAAGTGTAGGAGCTAAAGGGACGAAGTTGAGATTATTGTTCTAGGGTTTTATTGAGGCTATCTATGAGTTGCAGTGAAGGAAGAGTGCAGACATCCATGAGTTGTAGACTCATAGAAGCATGAACGTACGAATGGTTTAGTGAGTGAAAACATGGATGCACAAAGAAGAAAATAAATCCACGGGTTACAGGTCAGCAAGGCATGGATGTACATGGGTTGTAGTGGAGGAAAGAATGGATCTTTGTGGGTAGTAGACAAGAAATTCATAGATCTGTAAAAGGGCCTGTGAAAGGATGAGAAGTGATGCTTGTACCATGTTTTTGATGCCCAGGTTGGTTTACTCATTTGTTATCTGATACATCAGGGTGTCTATAGGATCAAAGGTATGCTCATGTGTTAGTTTTGAGGCTTATGATTATGTTGTTATGGTACATTATTGAGGCATGTCATGGTAGTGATTGTGCACGGTACACCTTGGTTATGGTATGATACATTGTTAGAGTCACATATTGAATACTTGGCATATGGTTTGTTGTATGCTATATGAGTGATATGGCACATGTTTGATGTTATCTCTTGGTACGTAGTTTATGGATGTTGATAGACGCTTGAGGCACATGGTTTGAAGTACATCTTGGTTACATGTTGATGGTCATGCCTTTGGTATCTTCTTGAAGAATTGTCATATGTATGAGGTGCATGTCTTGGTGATCTTGGTACTTGGTTGAGGTACACCATTGATGGTACTTTCTTGATATATCTTATGGTATATGGTGTGTGGAAAGATTGAATGATATGGTATATGGTTGAGATACATTGTTGGTACATGGTGTTATCACTCTGTAATTTCTTAGGTTGAGGAATAAGTTGACAGAGGTAACTACAAAACCACTTTGGAGTCCAAGATCTATCCCTCCTTGACTCAGAGAGGGATCTCTCTATAAGATTTCTCTTTGTTTGTTGGAAATTTTAGGCTAGTTATGATAATACAGGGTTTGGTTTCTGAATTTGTTGGTTGGAATAGGGAAGATGGGCCATTGGGAAAATGGAGTCAAAGAGGATATGTTCAATCAAGGCAGGTTATACAGGAGACATTACAGGGAAGGATAAGCACTTTGTTGGATTATTAATATTTTTGAGTGATGTGAAAGAAAAGCTGAGAAGATAGGATTGTACCAGAGAAATCAAGAATTTTGGGACTAACCTTCTAGTATAAAACATAGAAATTATTCACAGTTGGAGGTAGAGTGTACATTTAAACAAATTATGCTCTTAATATTCTATTGGATCATTCAGAAGTTATGGATAATAGCTTAATAATAGTGAAAATACATATAGAAAGATAGATGCACTTTACCAACATAAGTGACACAAGAATCCTGTAATTACAACTGTATTACTAAAAATTGATCAAAAAAGGCTCTGCGAACTTCTTTACAATATTGATCCTATCGTACTTGAAGGTGCCAACACTTCATACTTCAAAATGGGAAGTATTTATAAGTTTATTTACAAGCTATCCTGTCATAACAGATCAAGATTTATTTTAGGAAAATTTAAACTAATTATTGCAATCATAGAAAATCAGAAATATTTCTGCCACAGAATATGCACAGGTTACAATATATTTTGAGCTACTGAGGCTGTTTTGTGGGATCTATTTCTGATCAGTGCCTTCAATTTCTTCTCTTTTCCATCTATCCTTTTGACTCTTTACCCCCAAAATTCTAAAAAATGGGGTCCAAAGGGGTATTCGAATATCACAATATGAGATAGTTGTGTAAACTCTAGGGGAGTTTTTCATAGATAAGCTTGTTCTAAGTAAAAACCTCTCTCGGTTTTATGAAATTCCTCTCCATATTTCCGAGATATGAATTTTAAAACAATGTGTAAAATAGGCAGCAAATAAATCTTGAAAATAAGCCCCAAATATGCTCTCGATTCTCCCAATTTGTGACACCTGTAGAAAAACTGAAAGAGTTTATTTTTTCTTGGTCCATGTTGAGAAAAAACCACTTTTGATTTCTCAAAATTCACCATGTTTATCCTGGAAATCACCTTGAAAATTGACTGGTCAAAAATAGTTTTGGGAGGAGGACAGTGGTTATGTATAGGATGACATGGGAACAAGTGTCAAATAGGGATATGGGATGAGCGGATGCGGTAGTGTAAGTGATAGGGGTAGGTGTATATTTGTATGGTATCGAGAATGAGGTGACATGTGGAGTGTGGTGAGAGGGGGAAGTAGATACGAGAGGTGAGATGTAGGGAGAGTAGTTAGAGAGGTGGATGAGGTGATAAGCGAGAGAAAAGGGGTATGACCAAGTGAGAGGGTGAGTGGAGGACAATTGTAAGCAGGGGTGTAAGTGGTATTGGGTGGTGGTTTGGAAGGATTCGAGAGGGGGGGTGTAGGTGGTAAGTAGTATTAGGAGAGAGGGGTTCGAAATAATGAGGAGGCGCCAGGTTAGGTGGGACCCACGGTGGGGAAACCACTTTTCGGACCCTCCCCCCCACATCGTTAAAGGAAGAAGGGTTGGGGGGGTCCAAAATTCTATGAGGACCATTAATCCGGGTGATGGGGATGTCACCGATGGGAACTTGTGTGGGGTTTAGGCACTACAAGACAAAAATTTGTGTCTGGTTCCAAGTTAGGATAAAAACATATGCGCTGGGTAGCGCTAAGATTGCTTTTTACCCCTTTCCATCATAAATTTATTTTCCTATTCTATAATAACCACATTTAATAAAACAAGGGCATATTTTGAAATGCATACCCTGGTTATGTTTTTCTTTCCTCTTTCCTTTGGGAAATTATTTGCAGAATAGAATATTATTTACCATATAAAATCACTAAAGGAAGAAATTTCAATCACCATCTGATCCTATGAAATATAGGGTTGTAAAAGTGGCTCCACTTGGGAATGGTTCTCTCCTTGTGAGGTGCCAAGAACACCACAGACTAAGTAGCCTGATCCGTTGGACTAATCCCAAAACCTGCAAATTTCTCTGTCATGAAACCTCTGTAACTGAAAATGAATTCATACTTTGGTCCAAACCTTAACTGAATCAAGTTCACTCTGAAATATTAACTGTAATTTAAAACTGAAAACTGAAACCAAAATGAAAATCAAATTGAAAAATTGCTGAAAGGAATGCTTTCCAAGCCAAGCTTATTCACACACTCCTACCCTAATCTGCTGAAATTATTGTTCAATTAGGTAATGTAAAAATGCCAATGAAGCCAATCGAGCAGTTGATCCACTAACTCTTCCCTTTCACTGTTTCTAACAATCATGAGAACCAACTCTAGTAATGGTCTTTGAAACTGGTTGTCAACATGACTTTTATAAAGATAGCTTTGAAACCATGAGAAACAAAAGAGGCACTGGAAATTAATTGGAATCTTGAAATGAAAAACTCTTCCATATAGATAGCTATGGGATCATGATAAACATGACCTATTTCTTAGTATTCAAATAATTCAGCAAATTCAATGTCATCATTGGGTATTGTACATATGATATCTACATCATCATACAACTTCTAATTTAAATGCAAATTTTCAGAAGAGCTTGGTAATGAGACTCCTTCTGAACAAGACAATGAAGTTTGTTGACTGATCAAGTTTTTATCATATCTGTTTGTAGGATCATAAGAAACTAATGGAAAAGGACTTTGGATACAGACATTATCCAACATATCATCTATTTGATCTTGAAGAAACTGAGAAAACTGTTGCAATTTATTATGGAATTATTTGAATTAGGATACATGATTTTCTATGGGATTACCAATCCTTGCTTTTGAGATATTAGCAACATTTTTCTTCAAAAAATGAAATGAACCAAAACTTAATGGTACAAAATCATGCTGCATCAATTCATATGCGTCTTGAAAATCAATATAACTCAGGGGCTATAATTCGAGAGCTAAAACAACTTCCATATCACAAATGACATCCTTAATTGATTCATCAGAAAATTCTCCATTCCTACTGTTGACAACTTGTTGGTCTGCTTGCTTATAGATTCCTCTCAGAAATTGAAATGAGGAGAAACATAAGGGAAAATATATTTCACTTACTTGAGAAGTTTTTGCATTTTCCTCATTGTTATCATGATTAATATGCACAGGTTGATTGTCATATTTGAGCTACTGCAACTGAGCTCTTCTTCTCTAAAACATGTTGTTGGTTGCTTTGAAGAATCAACCTTGATGTAATCATAATCATATTGATCATACTTGGGTAGATCATCCATAAAAGAAAAATCACCAAGCATACACATTAGATCAGCTGATTTCTCCTCCACAAACTGATTTTGACTTTCATATTTTCCATGGCATGAAGTGAGTACATAAAGTAATCATTTTCAGATCTATGATACCAAGGATAAACATCAAAATGTTTAGGAACAATGACCTTTTATTTTTCAACAACCAGTGGGACATGGTGTTTTTGAACAACAAGTTTATTTCTTATGATAATCGTTTTGATCAACTCTTCCAATGTGCTTGCCAGAATGTCTAGTTTCATTTTTGAAGATGTCAGATGCTCCTTCTCTATGTTTTCCTTTTCTTTTGCCTTCACCTTTGACTTTTTTTATCAACAATTAGCTTCTACATCTATACCACTGTTCTGCATTTCTTCAAGTGTTGTGGTATTTCTTTCTCTCAATTGAAATTCCATTTTTGGATGAAAGGCATTTGGATAGTGATCCAGAATTGGATCCAGGAGCTTGATGGGGCTCAGAAAGCCCTAAAAATATTTTTTCTCATATTGTATTAAAAATGGACGTGTGTGTAGGCCTCATTGATATGAACCAAACCCAATTTGAACGAGCTCAAATAGACATCATATGCTTCAGATATTGCGATCTTTTCATTTTTCCAAACATGAAAAATAATGATGATTGTACAGTCCGTACAATGCCACGTGGTAGTTGACTGTACAAACTGTATGGCCGTATAGATGACGTGGAAGGCTATGTGGTACTGGCGTGGACAGAGGCTGAATGGGAAATTGAGGTGAGAGTGGACCTATCAAGGAGTGACACGTGTCACCACTACAAGGGTGACATGTGGCACATATGTACTAATGACATGGAAGGTACAACTTATGTGGAAGGTACACTGGTAGGTGATTGGGCTAACACTCATTAGACAAGTGGGATAATGGTTCTAGGACATGTGGCATTGGCTTGGGAAAGTAGTGAGGTGACACATGACCCAGAAATTGGTTGCCATGTGGCACCCATTCATTGGTTTAAGTTTTATTCAAAATTTGTTTGGGGTTCACCAGGTTCGAACCTGTGACCTCGTTGAGCACCAAGATTTTGTGTAGGTCGGGCTACCAGCCTACCTACCAGATGAATCCTAACCCATATGCTCGTGACTTTTATTTATGTTGATGTGTGGTTTCAGGCAGAGGAGATTAGGGCTGGGGCCTAGCCCCCAGCCCCCCAACACACACATAGAACCCTACCACGAAACATGGTCTCTACCCTTTTTCACGCGCGATTGTGACTTGTGTCCAGCCCTGGTTCTACGAAAACGCCATATGGCCCGGTTCTATTGAATTGGAGTGCAGAGTTTGAACGGTTATCCCCGGTCGGTCAGGCTAGCCCATTGACCAGGGGGCATAACCTAAGGCCAAAGACCAAGGAGGTTAAGGTATGGGTGTGTGGATGCTATCTCGAAGCCATGTTGGCCAAGTACATACGACCAGGAGCAGAAAAGTTAAGGGCCAACACACAGGAAGTTTAGCACCTGACCACATGGAGACACCCCACATGACTAGGAGCCCTAAGAAAGGGGGATGCACCCTGTTTTTGGAATAAAATGGGTATTATTACTTTATAATATTGATTTTATTGGTATTGTTCAACTGTTTTTGGAGATTTTCATCATTTTTGGGGGATATTGGGCCCTTTTTTAGGCCAGATCTTGGGGGGAAGTTGGGAAATGGTTACCAACTTCAGATCTATATAAACCACGGGTTCTTGAAGCCATGGAAGAGGTTTAGAGTAGGTTTATGCTGAATATTTTCCAATCCAAATCCATTTTTATGCAAGGAAGCCATTGAGGAGAGCACCTTTGCAGGCCATTTCTGGGAGTTCTGGTCGTCCGATTTCAATGTCGTTTCTTTTGTTGGGTTCCAGAGATCTGGTAGAACAAGACCAGATCAGTTTGTAACCTTTTTGGCACTATTGTGATTCACTTTTAAAGCTTTGAATAGAAAAAAAAAGCCGCACCCAATGAGATAAAGGCCCAGAGACGTACGCGAGATTGTCGAACTCCGTTATCACTTTGGTGTTTTATGGTTTTTTGTTTCATGATTATGTTCAGATTTACATAATACTTAATGGTTGTTATGTTTCCTCATTATTTCTTCCTCTTTCAATAGTTTCCTAAACGGTAATTTAACACATGCAAGAGAACTCAACCATTGTCACTTAAAAGATATTTTTAGATCAAGTGGTATTAGAGTTAGTTGACGATTGGTTTTTGAATTTGCATGATTACCAGGGAAAGGTTGAATCGTGATGAAGATGAGCTTGTTGAAGAGGATCCTGAGATTGGATCGAGAAAGAGAATTTCTCAAAGTGATAAGATGGCATCGGAAGAGGGACTTTCTTAGGATGAGAAAGAGCTTAGAAAGACCTTCTTTGCCATGTCAGAGATGATGAAGGTTCTATATTACGATTCTAAATCCACCGCAAGAAAACATTCCCACAAACATAAAAAAGAAATGACTTTACTTAAGCTTGATGTGAAATTTGAATTGCCTATATATGATGGTGAAGTGAATGCAGAGAGGCTTGATAATGGGTTAGATAGATGGAGGTTTATTGCAGTGTGAAACAAATCAAGGATGAGGAAACTCAAATCAAGTTGGCATCGCTTAGACTTGAAAGCACAACACTCATCTGGTGGAAAAGAAAGTTGCAAAATGGCACGCAACAAGTGGGTAATGTGTTTCCATCATGGAAAAGTTTTGTTTCTGCACTTAGAAAGCAATTTTATCCTTTGGGTTATAAAGATAAATATTTAATTGAATGGAAAGGTCTTAAAACAATAAAAGGACAAATAGTGCAAGAATACACAGATGGATTTCATAAGATGACATTAATGTTAGAAATTCCTTTACATACCCAAGAAACTCTTATGAAGTATATAGGAGGCTTACCTGGACATATTCATAACATTGTATTCATGTTTGGACCTAATACTCTTGATGAGGTTTTTGTTCAAGCAACATACATTGAGTCAGGGAAAACAAGGGTTGGTGTATCAGGGGAATCGTCTTCAAGGAAAGAGGACAAAATGAGGTGAAATGGAAAGAAGGAAAATTCAGTGGCAAGAAAGAAAGAGAACCCATCTTGCAAGCATTGTAAGAAAGAGGGGCATGATGAGGACCATTGCTGACAATTGCATCTAGAGAAGAGACCAAAGTGGTTCAAAGAGAAGAAAGGGAGGAAAACAATTGCAGCAACAACACGACCCATAGACTTAGGATCAGATTCAGGTGATGAATCTAAAGTCTCATTGGTTGGTATGACAGGTAAAATTAGTGAAGGATTTGATTGTAGAAGTAAATAGTTTCACATAAGGGTCATCACGAGGCACACTAAGTTTGACACATTGATAGATAGTGGATCTCAATCTAACTTAATTTTAGAGGAATTGGTTAAACAGTTGGGGTTAAACACACAGATGCATCATAATCCTTACACACTTAAATGGATAAGCAACAATCATCAATTGCACATAATAAAGAAGTGCACATTAAAATTTGCAATTTCATCTAAGTTTGTGGACGAGGTAACATGTGATGTGGTGCCACTAAGTGAATGTGGAATGATATTAGGCAGTCCTTACTTGTATGATCGTAAAGCAATATTCTACAGGGGAAAGAATCAATATCATTTAATCAAACAAGGTCAAGAATATGTGGTTCATGCTCATCATATAAAGGAAAATAAATATCTTCAAACAATGGAACACTTAATAACATAATATAAAGAAAGAAACACACCTATAATTGTTTCAAATCAAGTAATCGATCTTAAGAAAGAACAGGAGATGATTGTAGAATGGAAAATCAATAACACTTTGCTTCAAGATAAGCTAATGTCGTGAAAATGTTACAAACATATCAGCTCATTTGCAGTCAATTTTTTTATGTTATCATTAGTAATGTTGTCTACATGGATGATAGTGTCTTCAATAAGATGCACCAGGGTACAAATGGCTAACAATACGCTGTCAATTATCATGATTGTTTTACAGTTGATCTTGATGAGATAGGTGCATAGGATGGAGTTCAAAGACATAGAACAAGTCAGGTGGCATATCTCGATCTTGATGATTGGTCAGTAACCTTTTGGGGACCAAAAAATATTTACTGGGGAGGTGTGATCCATAATTAGATCTAGGAGCTTGATGGGGCTCAGAAATGCTTAAATATAAAATTTCTCACAATGGCTTCAAAACAGACGTGTGCATAGGCCTCATCGATACAAACCCAACGCAACTTGAATGGGCTCAAATGAACATCGTATGATCCAGATATCGCGGTCTGTTCAATTTTGCAAACAAGCAAAAAATGATGATTGTATAGTACATACAGTCCTTACAGTGCCACATGGCAACTGACTGTACAGGTCATACGGTTGTACAACTGACATGGAAGGGTATGTGGCACTGACGTTGATAGAGGCTGACTGGGTATTTGAGGTGACAGGTGGACCTATTAGGGAGTGACATGTGTCACCACTACAAGGGTGACACATGTCACCACTGCAAGGGTGACACGTGGCACATTCATACTGATGAAATGGTAGGTATGGATTATGTGGTAGGTACATTGGCAAGTGACTGGGATGACAATCGGTAGACAAGTGGGCCAATGGTGCTAAGATAGATGGCATCGTATTGGGAGAGTAGTGAGGTGCCACATGGCCCAGACATGGGTTGCCACATGGCACCAATTCATTGGTTCAAGTTTTATGAAAACTTTGTTTAGGGTTCACCAGGTTCGAACCCGTGACGTCGTTGGGCGCTAATATTTCGCGTAGGTCAGGATACCAGCCCGCCTACCAGATGAGTCTTAACACATATTCTTGCGGATTGTATTTATGTTGATGTGTGGTTTCGAGTGGAGGAGATTAGGGCTGGGGCCTAGCCCCCATCCCTGCAACGCACACATAGACCCCTACCATGAGACCTGGGCTCTACCCTTTGGCCCGCATGTTTGTGACTTGTGTCTAGCCCCCGATTCTATGGAAACGCCATATGACATGGTTTTGTTAGATTGGAGCCTAGAGTTTGAACTGTTAGCCTCGGTCATTCGAGCTAGCCCATCGACTAGGGGGTGTAACCATAGGAAAAAGACCATTTGGGTTAATGTATGGGCACGTGGATGCTAGCCTGAGGCCACGTGGGCCAAGCACATACAACAAGGAGCAAAGAAGTTAGGGGCCAATGCATAGGCAGTTTAGCGTCTGGACACATGGAGACACCCCACATGACTAGGAGCCCTAAGAAAGGGGGTTGGGCCTTTTTTTTGGAATAATGTGG
>ML818297.1:69977-88609 GCA_009831015.1 Picea engelmannii | reverse complement strand
TCCTGGTTGTCTTTTCAAATGATCATATTCTTCCAAAATAAGAAAAATATTTCTCTTGATCACCCATTTATCAAGGAAGACCTTCACAAACTGATTGAAATCACAAATGCTTGCAACTGAAAAAAATTTGAACCACTCTTTAGCTTTACCTTACAAATATAAAGAAAAAATCCTAATACAAACATCCTCTTCATCAACCTCAAAAAGATCAAGAAAATTATCAAAACCCTGAATTTGTTTTTCAACAGTGATATTACCATATTCTCCATCAAACCTAGGAAGATATTTGTGATCATTTGTAGGGAGAGCATGGAGTATAGGAGGTAATACAAGAGGCTTGTATCTATATGGAATTTTAATAGGTATATGAGTATGTACAGAAGCTATAAAATTGGTCTTGATCTCTTGAGGCTCATCAGGTTGAAAATGATTATCATAAGTCTCAACAATATGGTCTTGACCAAGATTAGGAAAAGAGAATAAATAATTAAAAATAAAGCCTATTATGTCTTGGATACAATTCCAACTTGAATACCTGATTTTTTTAGATTATCTTCTCATGTTTTAGGTTCTTCCTCCAGTGGAGTCTTTGATTTGGAGTCAATTGGAGTCGTCAAGTAGATGATTCATCCTTGATGTGTCTGATCATTGTCCACCATTAGTAATCATATATGGAACTTGATCTTCTTTTATGAGGAACATGAAATATTCAGTTCCCCAGTATGGTCAACACTATGTTATCACTCTATAATTTCTCAGGCTGAGGAAGAAGTTGACAGCGGTAACTACAAAACCACTTTGGAGTCTAGGATATATCCCTCCTAGACTCAGAGAGGGATCTCTCTATAATATTTAGCTTTGTTTTCTTGAAATTTTAGTCTAATTATGATAATATAGGGTTTGGTTTTTGAATTTGTTGGTTGGAACAAGGAAGATGGGCCATTGGGAAAATGGAGTCAAAGAGGTTGTGTTCAATTAAGGCAAGTTCTACAAGAGGCATTACAGGGCAGGATAGGCACTTTTTTGGATTCTTAAGATTGTTGAGTGATGTGAAAGAAAAGTTGAGAAGATAGGATTGTACCAAAGAAATCAATAATTTTGGGACTGACCTTCTAGTAGAAAACATAGAAATTATTCACAGCCAGAGGCAGAGTGTACATTTAAAACAAAAATTGCTCCTAATCTTCTATTGAATAATTCAGAAGTTATAGATAATAGCTTAATAACAGTGAAAACACATATACAAAGATAGATGCACTTCACCAACATAAGTGGCATGAGAATCCTGTAATTACAACTGTATTACTGAAAAATGATCAAAAAAGTCTATGTGAACTGCTTTACAATATTGATCTTGTTATCACCATGACAATCATGCTTCAAATCTGAGTTTAAATTTAGCAAGTGACTAAATCAGTGTAGATACATGGCGTTATTTGGAGGTTCAGGTCATATGTGGTGGTAATATGAACAAATGTCATGGAAGAGCGAAGGAAGGAGTCTTACAGACCATTGATCTTGAAGCAACCCAGATCGACGGTTGAGGCCCATCTCAGGCGGAAAACTAGCATGGAACTTAATTATGCGAGGGTGGACCGGGGAAAACCATTATGGTTTTAATAGTGCATGTGTGGCGCCCTTAGAAGTGCATCGAGGAGAAAAGCAGTTTTCCTGAAACCGTTTTCTCAATAGCCTCAATGTCACGTGGTTTAATGTGTCAAATCAACAACTCATGGGGAGAGGTGACAATTAGTCAAATCACCTCACGTTGTTGGTTCAAGTACTTCCTGTCCGACATGTCAAGCAAACGTCGTCATATAAATAACTCAAAAATTCATCATTCAAAGTAGATTGATGACACATGGAAAACCAACATACCATGTCAGTAATTCATGATTGGGATCCGAGAATTACCGGTCTTCAAATATGGGTATCTTTATCCTACTCTGGGAAATCATCATCCCATGCACAAGTGAAGTAATCTCGAGCTGGATCGATTTTTTGAGTTCTATAGAAATAAGGGAGACAAAATCGTGGCCTCTGCAAGGTCGGAAGAGATGGATAATGTCAATCGAACAATGTCCAATACAACGAGGTTCTCAAATAATGTGTCATGCTTACCAATAAGTGAGAAAGAAAGGTGGGTTGCACAGATATTCGCAACCAAATTTCATATAGAGCCCGCAATTGAATCAGATTTAGGGTTCAGATTAAACCCTTCTATGAGGGACCTAGTCATCAATGAACACATAGACAAAACCTACAAGAAGGAAGCAAATAAGAAGCAGAGAAAATGATAGAGAACAAAAATTAGAGCGGAAACGATGGAAAGCATTAGAGAAAATCAACTCGCTTGGTTGAGCACTCTGAAAGAGGAAATTGCCAAGATGAAATGAATTCTCAAGTAGGATTAAGTACATTACAGCAAATTTTGGACAGATGGTCATCGAAGAAAGGCGCCCCAAGTATGAAAAACCTATTCCTAATGGTCCCTTTAAAATAGGATAACTGTTATTACAAATCACTCATTTTTTGTAACTTATCTCTATTTTTAGGATTGTGGGGAATTCTAAACGTTTTGAATTCCACAAGTAATTCCCCTATATATGTATTATCTCAAGGATATGAAAAGCATGGAAAAAAGAGGAGCCTGCCCTCTGTGCAGGAAGACTTTGGTAATTTTATAGGGTTGAATCGAATACATATGCAATAGCTTTGAAGTCTCTATGAAAAGATTCTAATGGTGGTGATATGAGTTTTGTCTTCCCTCATTGTATGTATTTCCCTTGTTTCTTTAATTCCATTTACATTGTCTTCTATTTAAATTGGAGAGTTAGAGGCCCAAAATTCATCATTTGATGCTCTTGGTTTAAGCAATTTAAGTTGTGTATGTTTCTTCTTAGCTAATTTAGAATTCATTCCCGTAATGCTCTGACGTAGTTATTTGTTTCTCTTTCCTCTTAACACTCTAATTAAATTCAAGTTATAACTCAAATTCATTGTCTCATTTAGCCTTTATCCTTTGGAGAGTTCTATAGGCCAGTCAATGTTTTCATTCAATTTCAAAATTTGACTCCATAGCCCTAAATGTCCCTCCTCTTCTTGGCCAACAACTTTATAAAAACCCCCAAAACAAATCAAATCTAGCCATCAATTTTCCACAGATATATCAAGTGACATGAGAGAGCCCTCTCTTAGTTGAGAAAGCTAGTTCCTTAGCTCTAAAGCTGGTTGAAATAGTTCCTTATGTCATTTGTCTATTCAATCAGAAAAAATTTACAGAGTGCTAACATTCTGGTGTCGTTGTCGGGGACAAAATTGAAAATTTTTCCCTGGGAAGAATGACGCAACCGCACTCCTCGGAGCACGACCGCTCTCACAGGATCTTTTTTTTTTTCACGACCCAAAGAACTCCAAGGTTCTTCTATTTCCCTATCGGGAAATCTGCACCCCATAGAGTCTCTTTGGCGCAACTTCCCTTTGTTCACTTGTTGGGAAATCAGAACTCGTAGCTTCATGAGTTCACTGTCTATCTCTGGGTTCTCAAATCCCCGAGACCCGATAGCTAGTCAACACTGACTTCTTCCCGTACCTATCGAGACTCCTCTTATCGCGATTTCGCTACTCGCGATTTCATGTACTTTTATTTGGCCGACTCCCGATACCCGATGCAATGAAACTCCGATGCACGTGTGATTTGACCTTTCCACACCGCGTCGCTTCGATTAGGATTTTGTAATTCACGGGATCGTGAATCCTGATGTCAAAGGATTCGGGTCTCTCTTTTTCCTAATCCCCGATATGCATGCCACCTGTCCTCCACTAGCCCCTGTTGTGGCCCCACACAAACCTTCTGTTGGGATATCGCGGATCGCGATTCCAATGTGGAAGAGTTTCTTGCCTTCGAAAACTCCGATTCTTCGAACCCCGACTGACCGGGATATCCTGACACACGTCCTCACTGAGGGACGATCCTGGATTTGTCTGAATATCGCGTATCATGACTTCACTGCTTCTGTTGCCAAGATCGCGAGCTTCAACCTATGAAACCCCGATACATGATCCTACATGTAGATCCGATGAATCTTGTGGCATGGATCAACGGTTACGCTCCTCCTGAGATTCGAACCCTCGGATGTTCTCACCGTAACCTCCAGGCACCTCCACTAGATCTAACGGTCCTAGAAATTTTGTAAAATTCTCTCAGAGAATATCGACCCTCCATTCTCCCTTTGATGATTCTGCGGAACGACTAAGTGTCTCTTCACAAGACTCGCTCGCCCCCTCGCCAACCTGCGACATCCTTGCAACTTCAAATCGCACTTGTCTACGTTGTTCTTCAACAACTCAGAGGCCTATCCTTCCTAAGATTTCCACAATTAATCGATCTCTTAGAAAGAGAGAACTCTTTGCATGCACTCCTTGCGGAAATCCTTCAACCTCGACTGAGAGTTGAAGTTTCTCGACTCTGCGCACTCCTGCAGCAGAAATCTTTCAGTGCTTTACTCAGAATCACAAATCTGAGGCTTTTCCTTGGCCTGTGCACTCCTTGCATGGCACTGTACTCGACTACACCTTCAAGGAAATGAATGGCAACAAAATTTATCTCTAATTGAACCCTTCTGTCAATGCACTCCTTGCGGACAATTCAATTGCACTCCTTGCAGGAATTCTCTGGTTCAAAATAGAGAAACAATTGAAACTAATTCCTTCTTCCCTTCAGACTTCAATTTCACCATGAAATCACATACACAACATATAAAAGTGAATGTATAACAGGAAGAAAACATTCATAAGCATAATGTCAATACACAGAGAAACAACTCAAACCATGAATTTGAATCAAAGCTTTCTTCTATTAATTCAAATGCCTGTACATGGGTGTTCTTCATACAATTCTCTACTCGTTCTTCTGCTCTTCATACAGAATGCTTGATAATACTCCTAATGAAAATATATAATGAGGGTTTCTATATCCGTTTCCCCTCTTGGACTCTAAAGCTATCAAATCTAAAATTAAATATCCTATCTACCAACATTAAATCTATTAAATGCCGACTATCTACTAAAGGACAAGAGCTTAAAGGCTCAAGGTCCATTTACAATATACAAAGTGCACCATCTCTTAAATGACTAATTTAAGATCGCGCAACAATCCCAAACTGTTTTCAAAATTTTGGTGTTGGCTTGTCCAGCTGTCTTCCGCTCCACACTGGCTCGCTTGATTGCGCTGGCGATGCTCCTGCATCATACTCCTCGGCTTGAAAAATTTCATGCACTCCTGTCCATGAGCTCCTGCACGATCTGTCCATGCTTCTGTATCTCTGCTTCACTCTCCTAGATGGCATCTTCCACTGGGTGATTCTTCCACTTGACCAGATACTCATAGTACTGCTTTCGTCTGGTCTTTCTACCCACTCTCTTGTCCAGTATGCACTCCATCTACGGATTCTCTGCAACTGGAAATTGTTTCACCCACTGGATCATTGGCTATTTAGTTCCTATCTCTGCTTCTCCAGCCTTGTATGGGTATAAATCTGTGACATTGAATATCAGAGATATTTCGATACCGTCGAGCAACTCGATCTCATAAGCATTCTCTCCGAATTTCCTTAAGACATTACATGGCCCGATTTTCTTCATTTTCAACTTATTGTATGTTCCCCTCAGGAACCTTTCTTTCCTTAAGTGTGCCAGAACTAGATCACCAACTTCAAACTGAAGTTGTCTCCGATGCTGATCTGCTCTGCGCTTGTACTCCTGGATTGAATTTTGTAGTCACTGTTTCACCTTACTGTGAAGTTCCTTCATTACCTCAACAAATTATTCTGCACTAGCACTGCTAGTAGCAGTCTGTTCTGAATCTCTCAGTTCAGAAAATCCTCTCGGATGCATTCCATATACAACCTGAAATGGACTCTTCCCGATGCTTCGATTCACTGAGTCGTTGTATGCGAACTCTGCCTGTGGCAATATATTATCCCAACTGCTATGGTGCTCTGTCACCAAGCTTCTTAGCAAGTCTCCCAAACTTCTGTTGACCACTTCCGTTTGTCCATCTGTCTGAGGATGATAAGCAGAACTAAACACCAAGTTAGTTCCTAACTTCTTCCATAAGGTCCTCCAAAAATGCCCTATGAATTTCGTGTCTCTGTCTGAAACTATGCTTTTCGGCAATCCATGAAGTCGAACGATTTCTTTGAATTTTTTTTTTGCAATGTGAGTCGCATCGCTGGTTTTCTGGCATGGGATGAAATGTGCCATCTTAGAAAACCTATCCACCACTACAAAGATGGAATCAACACTTCTTTGTGTCTTTGGAAAACCCAATACAAAATCCATGCTAATCGCCTCCCATGGCCTCTCTGGTATGGGCAATGGCTGATAAAACCATGCATTTTGTTTTGTCCCCTTCGAATGCTGGCAAACCCTACATCTATCAACAAATATATTGACTTATAACCGCATCCCTGGCCAAAAGTAAGAATCGCTCAGCTTCGCGAATGTTTTATCATGACCAAAGTGTCCTGCTAAGCCTCCACTGTGCTACTCTTTTAACAAGTTCTCCCTCATGGAGAATTTTGCAATACACAGTTGATTGCCTATGAAAAAAAATCCCTCCTGGATCATATAATATATCCATGAGCTTCTATCCCTGAGAACTAGATTCTCAGCTACTTCATACACCTCTGCAAAATATGCATCACTTGCGTACATGTCCCTGAGATTTTCAAAACCCAATGTTTTGACTCGGAACTCCTGCAACAACAAACACTTCCTGCTCAAAGCATCAACCACTTTGTTAGCAGTACCAGAAATATGTTTAATCACAAATGTGAAATTTTGCATATACTCTACCCATTTTGCATGTTTCTGATTCAACTTCTCCTGTTGAGTCACAAACTGTAAGGCATGGTTATCACTGTACAATACAAACTCTTTCGGGATCAAGTAATGCCTCCACTTCTTCAACGCCTGTATGATAGCATAAAATTCCTTATCATACGTGGAGTATTTCAGTTTCGCCTCATCCAACTTCTCGCTGAAATATGCAACCAGCCTGTCTTCCTGACTCAAGACCGCTCTGATGGCAAATCCGCTTGCATCACATTTCACCTGAAATGTTTTCTTAAAATCCGGCAACACCAACACCGACTGTTCCGTTATCTTCTGCTTCAATAGATTGAAGCTTTTCTCAGCCTCTGCTGTCCAGTGAAAAGATTTATTCCGCTTCTTCACTGTGTCCATCATCGCTGCACTAATCCCACTGAAATTCCTGATGAATTTCCGGTAGAAACTAGCCAAACAATGAAAACTTCTCACCTCAAAAATATTTTTTGGTGATGGCCAATTCTTAATCACTTCTACCTTATCCGGATCCATCCTCAATTCATTAGCCGAAATAACAAAACCCAAGTAAATTAGCTCCGTATTCATAAATGAGGACTTCTTCATATTAATCAATAGCTTCTCCTGCTGTAGCTTCCTCATCACAATGGCCAAATGCTTCAGATGCTCAGCCTCTGATTTACTGTAAATCAGTATGTCATCCAGATACACAATGACAAATTTCCCGATGAATTCCCTCAGGACTTCATTCATCAACCTCATAAAGGTACTTGGTGCATTCGTCAAACCAAACGGCATGACTAGCCATTCATACAAACCTTCGTTTGTCTTGAATGTTGTTTTCCATTCATTTCCTTCCCTCATGCGAATCTGGTGGTATCCGCTTTTCAAATCTATCTTTGAAAAATACTTTTCCCCACTCAGGCAATCCATCAGATCATCCATTATCGGCAATGGAAATCTATACCTGATGGTTATCTTATTTATCGCTCTTGAGTCAGTACACATTCTCCAGCCTCCATCCTTCTTTGGACTGAGTACTGTCAGAACAACACATGGGCTCAAACTTTCCCTGACCAATCCTTTATCCAATAACTTCTGGACCTGCTTCTTGACCTCCTCATTTTCTTGCGGCGTCAATCTATATGCTTCTTTATTTGGAAAACTAGCTCCTGGTATGAGTTCTATATGATGAATCACACTCCTCATCGGTGGCAACGAACGAGGTAATTCATCCACTATGATGTCAACGAACTCTTCCAATAGTTCCTGAACTTCATCTGGTAGATCATCCACTCTTGCGCTAGTCAGAACAATCCTCGGTTTCCTGACCACAAAGAATTGTGGATCTTCTTTCTTCTCCATCTCTGTAAGAAGTTCCTTCCCACTCATGAGAAGTACTGTGTTACTTACTTCTGGCTTCACCTCCTTATCTTTTATCGGAAGCAACCTGTGTGTCCTCCCATCCTTCTCCAGGGTATATGTGTTCATTCTCCCATCATGAACCACATTTATGTCATATTTCCATGGTCTACCCAGCAATAAATGACATACATCCATGGGAATAACATCACATAATACTTTGTCATTATATCCTCCTATTTTAAATTCAACCAATCATTGTTTAGTAACAGTTACCTGGTGCCCCTTTTGTAGCCATGAAACTTTGTATGGGCTTGGGTGATCAGTTGTCTCCAGCTCCATCTTTTCTACCATCTCAGTTGAAACGAGGTTATCTGTGCTACCAATGTCAACAATTACCTTGCACACCCAATCCTTGGTCTTGTAAGATGTTCTGAAAAGTCTGGTCCTTTGAGCTGAGTCCTCCACCTCCTTTCTGGGTGTTAAGAGAACTTTACGCATCATCAGTGACCTTTCGCCTTCGGTGTCTTCAGCCTCAACATCCCGCTTCTGTGCTTCGGTGATGTGAGCTTCTCCAAGGTCCTTCTTTTTCTCTGGACACTCAAATGACCTGTGTCCATTCTTTCCACATGTGAAGCATGTGATTACTCCACCTCGACCTCTTCCTCTTCCTCTGGTACGAGGAAAAGTATTTCCATTAGCATATCCCCCGCTCTGCTCTATATGCTGTCTTCTCTGTTCTATGTATGGTCCTCTCTGTGAGGTTCCACCTCTTTCAACTTTACCCTGAGGTTTCTTCCATTCCTCCTTGGGTTTCTGGTTTTTGTCCTAGGCAACTGCCTTACCTCTGGGCTGACTCCTGCCTCACCCTCGCTGACCTTGCTTACGGCTCAGCTTCTCCTCAGCTTTTAGAGCCATCTGATAAGAATCCTCCACCGTCCTGATGGTCACCATGCTTAATTCATCCTGAATGTCATATCTCAGACCATTCAAATATCTAGCAACCTTCTCATCATCGCTCTCCCGATGACCTGCACTGATGTTCAGTCGATAGAATTCTTCAGTGTATTCTTTCACTGTCATCATCTTCTGTCTTAGGTTCTGCATCCTCCTGAACAGAGTGATTTGATAGTCTCTTGGGATGAACTTCTCCTTCATCTTCACGATCATCCGATCCCAACACTTGATCTTCTGCTTGCCCTTGCAGCGTCTATATTCTTGTAGCTCGTCCCACCATAATGCTGCATGTCCCTTCAAGCGCATAACATCATGTTTGACCTTCTTTTCCTCTTCGATATCTTCATAATCTAAGTAGGTGTCAAGAGATCTAATCCAGTCCAATAGCTCCTCTAAATCCAGATTCCCCTCATAAACTGGAATTTCCATCTTGGCCTTTGCACCCATTCTGGAAATGACTTTAATCAATCGATCCATTGATGCATCTTCGGCTGCAACTTCCTCTTCGTGTTCAACCTCTATTTCACTGTCAGAATCACTAAGATCCCCTGCACTAGCTGTGCATCTCTGAGCTGTCTCCATCTCCTCGAGTCTTGCTCGAAGATCTCTCATTTGTCTCTCCATTTCTGGATTGACTATTTGCCTGCCTCTCCTTCTCACCTCCCTATCCTCTGGATCGGGTGATTGTCTCTCTCTTCTGGGCGACATGGCGAATTCCTCCTCCTTCCCTGCTACATAAAGCAAAGAACTTCCCGCTATGATACCACAACTTGATGCAACCGCACTCCTCGGAGCATGACCTCTCTCACAGGATCTCTTTTTTTTCATGGCCCGAAGAACTCCAAGGTTCTTCTGTTTCCCTATCGAGAAATATGCACCCCACAGATTCTCTTCGGTGCGACTTCCCTTTGTTCACTTGTCGGGAAATCGGAACTCACAGCTTCGCGAGTTCACTGTCTATCTCTGGGTTCTCAAATCCCCGAGACCTGAAAACCAGTCAACGCTGAATTCTTCCCGTACCTATCGTGACTCCTCTTATCGCGGTTTCGCTACTCGCGATTTCATGTACTTTGATTTGGCCGACTCCCGATACCCGATGCAATGAAACTCTGATGCATGTGTGATTTGACCTTTCCACACCCCGTCACTTTGATCGGGATTTCAGAATTCACGGGATCGCAAATCCTGATGTCAAAGGATTCAGGGCTCTCTTTTTCCTGATCCCCGATATGCATGCCACCTATCCTCCACTAGCCCCTGTTGTGGCCCCACACAAACCTTTCATCGGGATATTACGGATCGCGATTCCAATGTGCAAGAGTTTCTTGCCTTCGAAAACTTCGATTCTTTGAACCCCGACTGATCGGGATCTCCAGACACGCGTCCTCACTGATGGACGGTCCTAGACTTGTCTGAATATCACGTATTGCAACTTCGCTGCTTCTGTTTCCAAGATCGCGGGCTTTAACCTACGAAACTCCGATACACGATCCTATGTGTAGATCCGACGACTCCTGTGGAACAGATCAACGGTTATGCTCCTCCTGAGCTTCGAACCCTTGGACGTTCTCACCGTAACCTCCAGGCACCTCCACGAGATCTAACGGTCCTCGGAATTTCACAAAATTCTCTCAGAGAATATCGACCCTCCATTCTCCCTTTGATGATTCTGCGGAATGACTAAGTGTCTCTTCACGAGACTCGCTCGCCCCCTCGCCAACCTGCGACGTCCTTGCAACTTCAAATCACACTTGTCTATGCTGTTCTTCAGCAACTCGGAGGCCTATCCTTCCTGAGATTTCCATAATTGCTCGGTCTCTTATAAAGAGAGAACTCTTTGCATGCACTCCTTGTGGCAATCCTTCAACCTCGACTGAGAGTTGAAGTTTCTCGACTCTGCGTACTCCTGCAGCAGAAATATTTCAGTGCTTTACTCAGAATCGAAACTCTGAGGCTTTTCCTTGGCCTGCGCACTCCTTGCACGACACTGTACTCAACTGCACCTTCAATGAAATGAATGGCAACAAAAGTTATCTCTAATTGAACCCTTCTGTCAATGCACTCCTTGCGGACAATTCAACTGCACTCCTTGCAGGAATTATTTGGTTCAAAATAGAGAAACAATTGAAACTAATTCCTTCTTCCCTTCAGACTTCAATTTCACCATGAAATCACATACACAACATATAAAATCGAATGTATAACAGGAAGCAAACATTCATAAGCATAACGTCAATACACAGAGAAACAACTCAAACCATGAATTTGAATCAAAGATTTCTTCTATTAATTCAAATGCCTATACATGGGTGTTCTTCATACAATTCTCTGCTCTCTCTTTTGCTCTTCATCCAGAATGATTGATAATACTCCTAATACAAAGATACAATGAGGGTGTCTATATCCATTTCCCCTCTTAGACTCTAAAGCTATCAAATCTAAAATTAAATATCCTATCTACCAACATTAAATTTATTAAATGCCAACTATCTACTAAAGGATGAGAGCTTAAAGGCTCAAGGTCCATTTACAATATACAAAGTGCGTCGTCTCTTAAATGACTCATTTAAGATCGCGCAACAATCCAAAAGTGTTTTCAAAATTTTGGTGTTGGCTTGTCCAGCTGTCTTCTGCTCCGCACTGGCTCGCTTGATTGTGCTGGCGATGCTCCTGCATCAAAGAATGACATGGTTGAGGTATAAGGTCTAAGAGAAGCAGACACTAAGGCACATATTGGTTGTATTCCTTCTCTAGAGACTCCAAACATCAAAAAATCAGTTTGAAGGAGATTCCATTGGTAGAAGAATCCAAAATATTCAATTTTCACTGGCGAATCCACTCTCAATGAAGAATCCATCTTCCAAAACATCAATGGTGACTCCACTCGTAATGCGGAGTCGAGATCCCAAGATGTCAATGGCGACTCCACTTGTAATGTGGAATCTAGATCCCAAGACGTCATTGGAAAATTCACTCAAATTTCGAATACAAAATGCATTTTAGAGGATTCACTGAAAGACGATGCCCCTTGGTTGAGGTATGAGAAGGCATTATGAAATAAAACAAATGCTCAAAATGGGGTTTTTTCCAGATCATTTTGCTATTTTTTATAATATGTCTCTGGTCCTTTCTCGAAAATGCTAGGCAAGTTCTTCTTTTCTTACTGCATGCAAATAATGACTATGAAAATCTAGAAAATATATATCCCCCTCTTAAAATTACACGAACGTCCCCTCAATTTATCACTCATTTTGATAAATAAATTTCATCTAGGCTACATGATGACCATAACCAAGTTGATGAGCCTCATGAAACCAGGGTTGATATTTCATCTCCTGCACTTGATCCAACACCCTCCAAGACTCAACATAGATACAAACCCTTAAGTTACCCCACATCCTTCATAATTTTCCTCCAAAACACTATGAGTACCTACCTATGTTTGATGGGGAACCTGATAGCATCTCAGCTGAAAAACACATCCAAGGGTTTGAGAATTTTATAGATTTGTTTGAGATTGAACATGATGATGTTTGTATGAGGAACTTCTCTCAATCTTTGAAAGGAGACACCAAAGACTGGTTTAAACATTTGCAGCCAGAGGAAATTAGCTCATGGGAGGAATTGAAGGATGCGTTTTTGAAGTTTTGGGGAAATAAGAAGTATTTGGACCTACAACTTAGAGAGTTCTATGCTTTGGAAAAGTAGGACAATGAAACTATTTTTGTATTCAGAAGAATCTTTTCCAGTATCTATCAAAATTTACCCAAATAAATTCGACCCATTGAAGCTACTGCTATGCTCCATTATGCAACTACTCTCAATCCAAATTCGTCTCTCCTTCTTATGGAAAGAACATCCAAGTCCTTACAACAAATGTTATATGATGCTCAAGACATTCAACACAACATCCAAGTATGTGAACAGATTCAAAATGAAGGACCAAATTCCCAAGAAAGTGAAAGTGAATGTGAGAGGAAAGAGGTCGATTGGGATCTTGAGCATAGATTTGAAAATACCATAGGTCCTCTTGCATTTTCCAATGCCAATGATTCTGAAAAAAATTATATTCTACCTATTGAAAGAGGGGGTGCTGATCCATCTTATGATAAGCAAAAGGATGGTTGTTTTATGTATTCATTTACAGACAATGATTAAGATGAGTTTACGAATCATTTTATTGAATAAAAGGTTGATGTTCCAAGTTTGTTCTTATTAGATGACATCACATAGAAATTTGATTTTCTTGTATATGACAAATATGAGAAGGATTGCAATGTTGAAGACTTACTTTTTCAGCAGTACAGTGAGATAATTCAACCTACACATCACAGTTACAAAGGAAATATTATTAGATCAGCCGAAGAAAATTCTCTACCCTTGTGCTTTGTTGCATTCAAATGTTTGAGAGAGAATTCTAAAATAATTGTTGAAGTAAGTGAATCTATGTTGATGCAAAGTCACACCAAACCAACGAAACTGATTTACAATATATTAGAGCACTCTTCTCAGGCACTTGATGACCATGTTCCTTTCTTTGTATAAGACCTTGTCAATTTAGAGGTGCAATCATTGATCGAAGACAAATATGAAAGTGAGCATGTCCAACAATCCAAAGAGATGGAGAAATGTACCTATGACGACACTGGAGAAAATGAAAAAGGTTTTGAGTCAGGTAATAGAACCTTTCCATTTTGTTTTCCCTCATTCGAACTATTGAAACAAAATAGTGTTTCAAATAAAAAAGTGTCCGAGCATGAAATTAAAAGTGAAGAAAGCAGTGGACTTACAGATAAAAATTCTCTCCCCTTATGTTTTTCTTCCTTTGAATGGTTAAAAGAGAATCACGAGACTTCAGAAAAAATGGGGAGTTTTGACTGTATTCATAGTAGTATTGTTTTACATGAAAAGGTTTTTATCATTGAAGAACACCAAATACACTCACATGCATTGAAAAATCATTACTTGGAAAATTCGAAGTGGCAACCTACGCTTAACCATCAGATTAAAGACGAAGATGATCAAGAAATTATTGTTGAAGGTCATTTTTCTTCTCCTAAAACTAATGACGATGTTCAACAACATTCCCAGCAAGACAAAGTGTTTCAAGGTTACCTTTCTTCCCTTGAAAATGACATAGTGATCCTATTTCTTAAAATCCTAGACATGGATGAATATTTTTAAACTTCACCTATGGAGACTCCAAGCAGCGAAGGAATACTTGTGGAAGAAGCTTACTCTTCTGTCTTGACTCTTGAAAAGGAAACATTCTTCCATATGATTCATGATCCCAAGACACATTATATGGAAAAGGTTTATAATCAGAATTCACCAATAATAGAGGACTGTAAAAAATCAATGTTTGTATCAATTGAGATTCCTTTTACATTAGATGAGTTTCTCTAGCCATGGTTACCTTATGACTCAAGAAATATTTACTACCAAACTTCTAAAAAAAATTGCCAGTTTTTTGATAAAAGTCAACAAGTTGAATCACCTAAAAACATAAATGCAGTGGAAGGAGTGAAATGTGATGATTGTTTTATGCATATATTAGAGGATCCATTTGCAATCCTACTGGAGGAAGTGAACAATCCAGACCCTTCAAAATTTCTTAGAATTGGACTTATAGATAAATTTTTGAATAAATCGTCAGCATAAGGGTTTTTGAACAAGCAAGTACAAAAGAAATGAACGATGTATAGAATGTTGTCATGGATACATTGGGATTATGATTTCACTTGATTGATGGTCCTTTTTCAATAGTTAGGGTAGGTAGGAGTGTGCAAATAATTTTTTTTATCAAGCATTGTTTTCCAGTAGTTTGTACAGTTAGATCCTATGAGTAATTTTTCAGCATCCAATGGAAAGCAGTTTGTAAAATCCGGTTTTTAATATTTGACGATTCAGTCTCGAAGACGAAATAGGATGCCCACACACGTTTGAAGGCAAACCAATGAAGAAGGCACCAGGTCTACAGTTATTTGATACCTCACAGGGATGATAGCATCCCTAGTTGGAGCCTATGGTATCACCATGATGATCATGCTTCAAATCTGAGTATAAATTTAGCAGGTGACTAAATTAGTGTAGAGACATGGCGTTATTTGGAGGTCTGGGTCGTATGTGGTGGTAATATGGACAAATATAGTGGAAGAGAAAAGGAAGGAGTCTTATGGACCATTGATATTAAAGCAAACCAGATCAATGGTTGAGGCCCATATCAGGCAGAAAACTAGCGCGGAACTTAATTATGCAAGGGTGGACCAGGGAAAACCATTGTGGTTTTAATAGTGGACACATGGCACCCTTAGAAGTGCATTGGGAAGAAAAGAAGTTTTCCTGAAACCATTTTCTCAACATCCCCGATGTCACATGGTTTAATGTGTCAAATCAACAACTCGTGGGGAGAGGTGACAATTAGTCAAATCACCTCACGTCGTTAGTTTAGGTACTTCTCGTTTGACATGTCAAGTGAACATCGTCGTATAACTAACTCAAAATTTCATTATTTGAAGTAGATTGATGAAGCATGGAAAACCAATGTACCATCTCAGTAATTCATGATTAGGATCCAAGGACTACTGGTCTTCATATGGGTAGCTTTATCCTACTTCGAGAAATCGTCGTCCCATGCATAAGTGGAGTAATCTCGAGCTGGATCAATTTTTTGAGATCTGTATAATTAAGGGAGACAAAATTGTGGCCTCTGCAAGGTCGAAAGAGATGGATAATGTCAATCTAATAGTTTCCAATACAACGGGGTTCTCAACTAATGTGTCAAACTTACCAGTAAGTGAGAAATAAATGTGGGTTGCACATATATTAGCAACCAAATTTCATACAGAGCCTGCAACTGAATCAGAGTCAGGGGTCAGATTAAACCCTGTTATGAGGGACCTAGTCATCAATGAACACGAGGACAAAACCTACAAGAAGGCAACGAAGAAGAAGAAGAGCAAACAACAGAGAACATAAATTAGAGCCGAGACGATGGAAAGCATCAGAGAAAATCAACTCACTTGGTTGAGCACTCTGAAAGAGGAAATCACCAAGATGAAATAAATTATCAGGTAGGATTAAGTACATTCCAACAAATTTTGGACAGATGGCGGTCAAAGAAAGGGGCCCTAGATATGACAGACCTGTTCCTAACAGTCCCTTTAAAATAGGATAACTGTTATTACAAATCACTCCTTTCTTGTAACTTATCTCTATTTTTAGGATTACGGGGAAGTCTGAACATTTTGAATTCCACAAGTAATTCCCCTGTATATGTATTATCTCTAGGATACAAAAAACATGGAAAAAAGAGGAGCCTGCCCTCTGTGCAAGAAGACTTTGGTAATTTTCTAGGTTTGAATTGAATACATATGCAGTATCTTTGAAGTCTCTATGAAAAGATTCTAATGGTGGTGATATGAGTTTTGTCTTCCCTCATTGTATGTGTTTCCCGTGTTTCTTTAATTCCATTTACACCGTCTTCTATTTAAATTGAAGAGTTAGAGGCCCAAAACTCATCATTTGATGCTCTTGGTTTAAGCAATTTAAACTGTGTATGTTTCTTCTTAGCTAATTTAGAATTCATTCCTATAATGCTCTGATGTATTTATTTGTTTCTCTTTCCTCTTACCACTCAAATTAAATTCAAGTCATAACTCAGATTCATTGCCTCATTTAGCCTTTATCCTTTGGAAAGTTCTACAGGCTAGTCAATGTTTTCATTCAATTTAAAAATTTGACTCCATATCCCTAAATGTCTCTCCTCTTCTTGGCTAACAACTTTATAAGCCCCCCCCAAAACAAATCAAATCTAGCCACCAATTTGCCACATATATATCAAGTGACACGAGAGAGCCCTCTCTGAGTTGAGAAGGCTAGTTGCTCAGCTCTAAAGCTGGTTGAAATAGTTACCTCTGTTGTTTTTCTATTCATCCAGACACAATTTACAGAGTGCTAATAGATCCTATCCTACTTGTAGGTCCCAACACTTCATACTTAGAAATGGGAAGTATTTATAAGTTTATTCACAATCTATCCTGTCATAACAGATCAAGATTTATTTTAGGAAAATTTACAGTAACTATTGCAATCATAGAAAATCAGAAAGTTTTATGCCACATAATATGGAAGTGTTACAATAAATTTCGATATTCTTAGGTTGTTTTGTGGGATCTGCTGTTGATCAGTGCCTTCAATTTCTTCTCTTTTCCATCTGTCCTTTTGACTATTTTCTCTCGAAATTCTGAAAAATGGGGTCGAAAGGGGTATTTGAATATCACAATATGAGATATCTGTGTACAATCCGAAGGAGGTTTTTGTATATCCACTTGTTATGTGTAAAAAACTCTCCCGGTTTTATGAAATTCCTATCCATATGTCCTGGATATGCGTTTGAAAAATATGTGTAAAATAGGCAACAAATAAATCTTGAAAATAGGCCCTAAAGATGATCTCAATTTTTTCAATCCATGACACCTATAGAAAAACTAAAAGAGGTTATTTTTTTATTGTTTTGTGTTGATAAAAACCCTCTTTTTATTTCTCAAAATTCTCCTTGGTTATCTTGGAAATATCCTCGGAAATTGACTGGTCAAAAAACGTTTTGGGAGGAGGATAGTGGTTACGTATAGGATGACGTGGGGACAAGTGTCAAATAGGGATGTGGGATGAGTGGATGTGAGAGTGTAAGAGATATGGGTAGGAAGAGATTCATAAGTTACGAGGAATGAGGTTACAACTAGCGTGTGGTGAGAGGGGGAAGTAGATATGGGAGGTGAGATGTAGGGAGAGTAGTCATAGAGATGGATGAGGTGATAAGCAGGAGAAAAGGGGTATGAACGGGTGAGTGGGTGAGTATAGGATAGGTGTAAGAGAGGGTGTAAGTGGTATTGGGTGGTGTTTTGGTAGGCTTCTAGAGGGGAGGGTAGGTGGTGTTGGCCCTTGACCAAGTTTTGAAGAGTACTTGGTCATACTTGACCACTTTTGGGACTGAGACAACTTGCCAAGGAAGGAGAACAACGCGAAGAAAAAAATAAGGAAGCAAGACCTATTTTGGGGTCTATTTTAGGGTTTTTGGGTTGATGTAATGGGAAAGGGATGTCAGCCCGTGGGTTTACCCACGTTTAGGCCCATTTTGTAATCTATAAATAGGCAATATAGATAGTAAGATAGGGAGAGATAGTAATATAGTGCATCTATGTGATGTATGAATGGAAGATTAGTGCTAGTATTTGGATCTGTGTGATCGGATGTATCTTAGAGTGCTCTGTGCATGAGATAGGAGAGATAAGTGCAGGTTATTATATTCTTTTGTTGAAGAGAAAGGAAGAAGGATCTAGTGAGCTGCACAAATCTTATGTCCTGTGCGAAGTAAGGGTCATTAAAGCTCTGTGTTGTAACTGCTTGACCAAGACAATATAAAGAAGACTTTGTGGACGTATCCCCAAGGTGGGGGTGAACCA
>ML818297.1:42101-68366 GCA_009831015.1 Picea engelmannii | reverse complement strand
AGTTGTAATTATACCTCCTAGTCTCCTATATATACCAAGGAGACATTTTCATTTTGAATCATCTTGTACTTGAACATTTAAGTGGGGTAAAAGGAGGTTTCCCCCTCGAAGAGGCTTATTATCTAAAATTATATCTTTTTCAAAGCGTTGAGTACTTTTTCTGAGGTTTTTCTATGCTATATTGATATTTGGTTCTTAACACTAGTGCGCAGTTTTCTGTTTGACCTGTGAAGATTTTTTCCAAGGAAGAAGGTTAGATCTAAAGAAAGAGAGGTCAGATCTAAAGGAAAGAAGTCATATCTGTGAAGAAAGAGGTCAGATCTGCAAGAAAAAGGTAAGATCTATAAGCTCTATGCCTTGATAAAAGTAAGAATAGTTAAAAGTCTTAGATCTGGAAGCTTTGTGCTCTGCAGAAGTAAGATAAGTTATTTTTTGTTTTGTTTCTAAAGCATGGATCTAGGTATGTTTGATAGATTTTGTCCTAGCTTCAAAACTAGGGCATTAATAGATGAAAGAAAATTTGATATGAATAGATCTGATAAATATAGTGATAGATATGTTATACCTATGCATCGAAATAATGTCTAGACTAACAAGTGGATGCAGGATCCTAGAAAAAGCTTTTTGCAGGCTAGCCACCATGATCCTGGTGCACAGTGCAAAAGGAGTTGGGGAACATCTAAACGGATGAGAGGATCAACCTTCTATTATAGTTGCAGTTGACCGAGACATCTTGCTAGAGAATGCCCTAGGAGAAGACTTAGTTGCCTCTGTTGTAAGGCTATGGACTATGAAGTATTGGATTTCCCTAGAATGATTGCTAGGCTTGAGAAGCTAAATATGGAACAAGCCAACCCCGAGGGAGATCAAGAGACCAAGATTATAGAAGAAACCCAAAAAGAATCAAAAAAATTATTTCTATAGATGAAAAATACCTTGAATGACCACTGACATGTTAAGATATCATAGATCTTCAAAGAAAAGGATCAAATAGAAGCAAGAATAGGGGACTTTGACATTGAATGTACTCTTGATGAAGAAGCACAAGTGACCATTATGCTAGAAATAACTTGGGAGGCTATAGGAAAGACTATCGTGATTCCTTCCTTAGGAGGAACAAGTTTCCTCAGAGGAAAGCTAGTAACCCTATGTGGAAGGCTCGCCCAAATACCTATGACTTTCAATGGAACTTTGACAGAGGAAGACTTTGAGATCATTAAATTTGTTGAAGATACCTTCCCGTTTACCATGCTCATAGGAAAACCTTGGATTGATAGAGAACATGCCAAACAAAGAGAAAAAGAAAAAGCTTTGGAACAGAAGAAGCAAGAGTTAACAGAATTTATGACTAGAAGGATCACACACTTGATTGAAGAACAGAAGAACAGATCACAGATATTTAATATTAGTACCTCCGGTGTCAAATCTAAGAGAACAATTGAGGATCTACAGAATATCGAGTTGCCTATTTTTGATACAGAAAAGGTATTATCAAGGAACCATAAGAAATATTTTCCACAACGTGAAGTAACTAAGACCACATAAGATACACATCATAGTGGTAAAATCATTAGTGAGATGAAACTCACCGGGAAGAAGGCTAGGAAGTTAAGAAATAAGAGGGATAATACTGTAAGGTTACAAGAGGTTGTAGAGGACACTTTACAGCAAGAAGAATTATGGAATTGGAGCTTTGTTGAGATATTAGAACAATGACAGAGAGTACTTCACCATGACGAAGAAATATAGTCATTGGAACCGATATACCCATTTGACCGCTGCTTTGAATAGATCACAAAGTAGTTATGGGTTACCACTAGACCATTGGATGGCACCAGAACAGATAAGAACGGAGTTAATGAAAGCCATAGGTCCATTGCAAGTAGACCATTGCTGAGATTGCCTACTTAACCTGTTGCACCATACACTGAGAATAATTTTTTCCAACTGAGAATATGAAGCGCGAACCCTGAGATTTACTTACCCTGAGATCATTGCCTTACTATTCACTGTCATCTCTGAATTCCTATTGCACCTGAGCCCACTGACCCAAATTTGTATGTCGAACGAGCTTAGCGCTGCTGAGAAAATTGTTGAAGAAGTTCTAATTGATTTAATGACTGAGAGAGTCATGTTAGAATGCAGAATGTCTACAGGTGTACAAGAATCATCCTCAGGCACACTGCTAGCTTCCCCTTCCACTGCCCGAGCAGGACCATCCCGACCGCCTTCAGAAAGATGATATAATCTTGAAAACAACTTCACCACTGTGAAGATGATCCCAAGAATCTTATCTAAATATATTCGTCCACTAGGCGGACCCGTAAACTAAGACTCTGTACCTAGAGACTTCGACTATGTTATAGTCACTGTGTACCTCCCGAAAGGGGTGTAAACAGTTCATACTGACCAGGAGAACCTCACCACCCTAAAATTAAGTGATTTTAACCTTGGAGATTGCAAGGCATACAATATGCTAGCCCTGCACAAGTATTTGACTATTACAAGAAAGAACCCCAAGGCTGTACCATAGCAATGGACACATAACCTTGTGCAGTCAACCCTCCTCAATGTAATGAAGATTCCACATTTCGGGAGGCATCGGGAAGTAAATGCCCGTGTCCGACTCTTGTTATCCTACCATGGAGGATACCTATGGTTGGACCGACGCATCCCTGTGGATCCAATTATGATCAATTGAATCACTGGGTTAAGCATGCAGGGCCCTGACCCACAGGACTTTTACCCTAGAAAGACCACAAATCGTTCTCTTTCTCAGCGAATAAAAGAAACATATGGAGATATGGAGAAAGGCACACAAGGTTAAAAGGCAGCCTCCATTGAGATGCAACAGTACGCTTTGGTTTCCAGCTAATCATAGGCAAGTTAGTCCAAAAAAACAGACCTACATAGGTGACCGGATTTGTAGTTGACCTCGCAGGGAAGTGCGCGGAAGGACTACAAATGAACTGGGAAAAATACCTCATAAATTAGTGAGAGCTTGACTGTAGACAAATGCATGACCAAGGGTATGAGTTCCACTTTATCTGGTTGCTCATACTCATCACCTTCATCACGTGGGAACTACCTAAGGGAGCCATGTTTATGGAGATCGAACCCTTCGAACCTCTAGCCACAAAGTTCTATACACTATGGTACTCTAGCGACTGAGAAAACAGTGGCAGTCCAATGTCGTCTTCCATGCGTACTACACTCAGTTGAGGAATTCCATTCAGTCTACATCCTGCATTACACACAACACTCTTCATAGGTTTCGACCTTTGATGAAATTCAACACAGATCATCACTTCACCTACATCACGACACATGCAGACGAGCAAAAACAACAACTTCAGTCATATTACAAGATGACAAAATATGACCTGGAGGAGATTACCAAGGAATGGTCAGCAAACCTCCTTGTTGCAGCAAATCCTGCAAAGATGTGCGACGTAGATAGCGCTGAAGCTATGTCGGATACACCAAGACCGCATAAGCCTAAGAAGGATGTGGAAGTTCAAGATATCCACAACACATCCATGAAGACTTCTTTGCTATCACCTGCGAAGGGAGGTGATGAGGAAGAACCAGGGGGCACAAAATTTTAACAGAGCAAAGGTGAGGTTACCCCACCTAGGGACGAGGCTGATCTGGATTATTTTCGGCACGAAATGAGAGTGGAGATATAATAAAGAAATGCACAGAGATATCGTGTATATCCAGTAATATAACAGAAATATATCAGATATGCAACCATAAAAACAAAGATACAGTAATACACGATTTCTATTAATGAAAGAAATGTACAGAGACTGTAAAAATACAGAGTGAAAGACTCGCTAGAATGGTGGCAGCTTATCTTTGAGAAGAGATGTGACGGCTACTCGCTTTCGCAAGAAGATGGTTACAATGAGGCTCTGGAGGCCCTTTTACAATAATTGAGAATGCCAAAAGTCCTAGACATCCAAAAACCTAACCCTAGGAGATGAAGCGCCAAAAGTCATGTGGGCCCCGTTTGGATAAGTTGGTGCATCAACTTCCCGGGGTCGTAACTTTTGCATACGATCTCCGTTTTAGCATGTGATAGCTCGTTGGAAAGGTATCATCGAGGAGATTCATTTTGGGGGCTCAATTATGCCTTTGGCCATCATTGATAACCTTTATCTCGAAAAACCTTCATTTAGGCCCTCAAAATGGCCCCGGAAGTTAAAACTTGCTAAAAATAGTAAATTGCCAAAATGGCCAAAAAACTGTTTTGAGCCATTTGGAAAAGGTGGGTGGCCACCGATATCCACCTGGATCAGAGGCAGATACCTCCAAGAAAAGGAAGACTACCCCACCAAGGCCCTCATCCAGAAAGAAAACTAAGGCCACTTGGACCACACTTAAGACTATGCTTACCCCAGATGATTTTTACTTCCTAATTGCCACACTGAGTGATGTTTCATTAGATCTCGCAAAAAAGAAAGAAGAAAAGAAGGAGGATATATTCCACCAAATCACGAGAAAATTTAAAGAAGTGCAACAATCACTTCAGTCCAGCCAAGAAATTCCTACGGCGCCGATAACAATGGAAATATCAGGAACAAGTGATGAGCCCACACAATTATGCTAGATTGTTGAGAAAGTAGAAGCTCACCTTCGATGAGATCAAGAAGACATAGTGAAAGCCACCCAAGATTTGGCGCAAGAACAGAGTGCACATTAAGAGAAACAGAGAAAGGTCGCAAAGGAGCAACTTTACTTACAAGTGAAATGGGAGGAGGAAAAAGCCCAGTTACAACAGAGAAATGACCAATTGCTAGCAGAGGAACTTGAAACACAATAAAGAGTTCATAAGGCACTGCGCTCTGTGACAATCATAGAAGTGAAGATGGAAGATCATCTTTTGCAGCAGGTGACCCAACTGGAAGAAGTAATCCAACAACTTCAACAGTGCATCATGGACCTAGAGCTCTGCACCGTGCCTGAAACATCCCAAGAGATAAGAGATCTAAGAGAGGCCACTGCTCGAAGTGCAGTCGCTCGATTAAAAACTTTGGCTTTGGAATGTAGGCAGCTAAACACCAGAAGCACCCAGACCTATGAAACCCTTGCAGAGAATCCAAAATTGCAGACATTGGAGGCACAACTCCAAGAAGAAAAGCATCATGCAGATTTTCTACAAGCGCAAATGAAGTCCATGACCCCAGTCGAAAGAATGAAGAGGTTCGCAGAGCAACGCACAACCCAACAACAAGTAAACACACTACAAAGTAAAGTAATAGATGTTTCACAACGACTAAAACCACTCCAAGAGAAGGCATGTCAACTATTCACTGAACTTGAAAGCTAGGGAGATGAACTCGAATAGAGTGAAATCAATGTAGAACAATGCCTGGAAGGACTGCTCAATGACATAGTAATCCAAGAATTTACTGAACAAGAGGTTGTCGCACTGCAGCAGGTCGAATCCGCTCGAGGCATTCAAAGCGGAATTGGTCAAACTTGAGTGACTCAGGACGAGTCACAGGTGAGTGTTGGGGGCCTGTTGGCCCTTGACAAAGTTTTGAAGAGTACTTGGTCATACTTGACCACTTTTGGGACTGTGACAACTTGCCAAGGAAGGAGCACAATGCGAAGTAGAAAATAAGGAAGCAAGACCTATTTTGGGGTCTATTTTAGGGTTTTTGGGTTGATGTAACGGGAAAGGGATGTCGGCCCGTGGGTTTACCCACGTTTAGGCCCATTTTTTAATCTAAAAATAGGAAATATAGATAATAATATAGGGAGAGATAGTAATATAGTACATCTGTGTGATGTATGAATGGAAGCTTAGTGCTAGTATTTGGATCTGTGTGATCAGATGTATCTTAGAGTGCTCTGTGCATGAGATATGAGAACTAAGTGCAGGTTGTTATAGTCTTTTGCTGAAGAGAAAGGAAGAAGGGTCTAACGAGCTGCGCAGATCTTATGTCCAGTGCAAAGTAAGGGTCATTAAAGCTCTGTTTTGTAACTACTTGACCAAGATAATATAAAGAAGACTTTGTGGACATATCCCCAGGGTGGGGGTGAACGACGGTAACTGTGTGTATGGTGTTTTGTTCTTTGTTCTTATGTATTTATCTCTTTTTTGGCTAAGTGCTTGATGTGGTTAAGTAGATCTAGTATGATTTGTGTTGTTGAAGAATGAATGAACATTAGATCTGATATATGAGATGCTCAGTGCTTGATCTGTTGAATCTAACCTATCTTTCTGTGGATAAGTACTTAGTATAAGTATTCACTACGATTCTCTGTGCCTTCTGCGAAGTTGATTAATGAATGTATATTAAGGAATAATTGATGCTAAGTGCATTGTAGGAAAGATAATCATAGATCTGTGTCCCAGCTAAGGTTGTAGACACCTAAGTCTTGCAACTACCCTTGCCTCTACCTTGGGTGAGACTTCATCTATTTCGTAGGTTTTATCAAAAGGGATAGTATTTAGAGCTTTGTTGGTGCACTCTTGAGAATTTAACCCTGGGTCTACCCCTATGCCAACAGGTGGTAAGTAGTATTAGGAGAGGGGGGTCTGAAATAATGAGGAGGTGCCACGTTAGGTGGGACCCATGGTGGGGAAACCACTTTTTGAAAGCCCTCCCCCCACCGTTAAAGGAAGAAGGGTTGGGAGGGTACAAAATTCTATGAGGACAGTCAATCTGGATGATGGTGATCTCGCTGATGGGAACTTGTGCAGGGTTTAATAACTACACGACAAAAAGTCTTGTTTGCTTCCAACTTAGGATAAAAACATATGCAATGGGTAGCGCTAAGATCACTTTTTACCCCTTTACATCATAACTTTATTTTACCATGCTATAATAACCACATTTAATCAAATAAGTTCGTATTTTGAAATGCATGCCCTGTTTATGTTTTTGTTTCCTCTTTCCTTTGGGAAATTATTTGCAGAATGTAATATTATTTACCATATAAAATCACTGAAGGAAGAATTTTCAATCACCATCCGATCCTATGAAATATAGGGTTATAACACATGGTATGATACTTGGCATGGTGTTTATGTACATGGTTGATAGTTGAGGTACATGGTGTAGATGTTGGTGCATGGTGGATGCACTTGTTGTGGTATAGGTTGTGGTTGATGGTTTGGTACGTGCTTTGGTACATGTTTGAGACACATATCGTGTGATGGTATGTTGGTGACGGTGGTACAAGCTTGGGAGATGAATGTGTTGGTGATGTTAGACATCTAGTTGAGAGGTGTCCTTGGTATATGATATAGTTGGATACAATGACAGGTTGGATATTGTGACAGGTTGGATACTGTGACAGGTTGATTGATTCAATGGTAGTGATAGGTTGTCTACATTTATATTTCAGGGTGACATGATGGGGAAATAAAAGGGGTTCGTATCCTCCTTTCAGTTGGTGAGGGCTTTGGAGCTTCCTTCACATTGGAGACTAAGAATTAGGGGGTTGTATCCTCTTGATTGGAGCTAGAGAATTCAAGGAGTTGTATCTTCCTTCATGTTGGATCCTGTAAATAGGGGGTCTTATCCTCCTTCAAGTTGTAGCTAGAGAATTCGGAAGTTGGTTCTTCCAATGAATGTATTCTTGACAATATATAAGAAATAATTATGTGGTTTTCTCTCATTTCGGTTTCCATGTAAATCCTGTTGTACTGTGTATTTGATGTGATGTCGCTTATGTTTATATACTCATGATATATTGAATGAAATCATATATGATACATTTATGATATACTCCTGACAAGATTGAATTTTATATATTGTGGTTAAAAGTAGTAAAAGTTCTCATACTAATTCACCCTCCATTCTCAGTATTCCAACAATTAGCTAATGACTTTGATGTTGTAATACTGAGAGGGGGGGTGAGTCATTATGAGCACTTTGTTATCAATTTTTAACCACAATGTGTAATCATTAACATCATCATTACTATATCATCAATATATCATGAGAAATATAAATCAACAGATAATAATAGACATCCACAAAAGCACAATACACTAGAATTTACATAAAAAACCAAATTGGAGAAAACCATGGAATGATGTTCTTATATATCAAAATAATACATTCATTGGAAGCACCAAAGTCAAAATTATCCAACTACAACTGGACGGAGGCTATGACCCCCTATTTACAAGCTCCAGTCTGAAGGAAGATACAACTCCCAAAATTATCTAGCTCCGACCCGAAGGAGGCTACAACCCCATTATTCTCAATCTCCAACTCTCTGTGTTCTCCAACACCAACCAGAAGGAGGATACAACCCCATTCCCTTTCCCCATCATGCCAATCTAAAATATAAATGTAAACCAATCGTCAATAGTCCCTCCCACTTCCACTGTCACTTTCAGTGCCTCTATCACTTCCACTGTCAATGTCACTACCACTGTAAATGTCACTACCTATGTCACATCAACATGTAACCTATCAACCTGTTACTATATCTAACCTATCATTGTCACTGTATCATCAACCCACTATACCAAAAATTTTACCATACCATGCATCAATTGTGTACCAACAAATGTAATATAACATGCATCAATCATGTACCATGTACTATAGCATCGATAACATATAAAACCATATGCCATAGCAAAAATCATGTATATACATGTACCATATCATCAATATAGTGCCTCAAAGAACCCAAGCATGTACCTCATGCATATTCCACCATACATCAAGTATATACCTCAACCATACATCCACATCTCAAATATGAACCATAATAGTCATGTCATACAAGATTATACCTCAATCAACCATGTAGCCAATATGTCCCTCAATCATGTGCCAAACCAAACATATCTCAAATATGTATCATACTGTAACCAAGTATAACCTTCACCACAAGAACATAAGCATACATATACCTTTGTATCTTACTTGATACATAGTAGATCTCACCTGTAAGATTACTTTTGAATTTAGGGACCTGGTACTAGAATTACCCCCAAATCTATCTTGTCCTCACATGACTAATACATCATGTCACGCGAGGCCTTGCATGACAATCCTTAAGAAACCCGCTAGGGTGTCTGTGGTATGACCCACAGGGGTCAACCAAACTAAGGTTTCCTCAGAAAAATTCACTCTCTTCTGCAACCTCGAAACTCCCTCACTTCTCACTCGTCTCTACCTCATATTTCATCATCGCAAACTTTCCAAATAGATAACTAGTTCACTAGAAGATGTTCAATAGAAAGAGTGAGTGAATGTACTTGTGAATGACTCCTTGAGGTGCATTTATACTTTTACATGGTACCCTCTTTCCTTAAAATTAGTGGCTTCTTAATTTTATTGGTATAACCGCTTTACCCTTTCGTTAAGGACTTTTAACCAATTAGGGGATTCTTAACCATTTTTCGGGGATTCTATCTTCACAAGGCCATAATGCCTCAACCGGGATGAAATATGTGGTGTACCATCTATCAATGGAAATGGCATGACGAGGGCTATCCATCCATGAGTGATTTACCTATATTTACACCGTCCTTCATGACCTTTTTTCTTAATCAACTATGAGTGCATGACCATACCTTTGGGGATACCATATTTCTTCAAGGGTTGAAACTTATGAAACTCCATATTTTAACAATATCCCCCTTTGGAATTGATGGAAACATTGATTGCATTGTAACACTCATGCTACCCTATGATCATTTCTCAACCTGTGACCATTTCTCCCCCTGGCTCCATGCATCTGTTCTTTCTCTCTATTTCCTTTCATCTATTATTTCTCTCCCCCTTTGACATCAATGGAAAAGGGTAATTCTCCTTGGGTCTTCTCCCCATGCCATCAATCCTCTTCCTTCTCTTTATGGTTCTTCCTTGTGTAAATCTATAATGTATATGAACATTATTCAAAATATTCTTTACTTATATTCAAGTCTTCTTCTTCTCTACCCCTGTCTTACTATGTCCAATGTCATGTGGATCACTCTGGGGAAGAAACAAGTCCAAGTTTCTGTCGAGGATACTCAAAGGTCTCTCTCGAAAGATCTTTGGTGAAGATATATACAGTCTTCTCTTTTGTCACAATATACTCTAGCTTTATGTTCTTCTCTATCGCATGTTCCCATAGAAAGCGATACTTGATCGGAATGTGTTTCATCTTGGAATGCATCACTGGATTCTTGGAGATACTGATAGTGTTGGTATTGTCACAGAGAATTGAAATGGGATCATTGTAATTCACTTTTATATCCTGTAAGGTCCACTTCATCCAGATAACTTGAGTGAAACATGTTTCCACTACAATATATTTTTCCTTTGTTGTAGACAAAGATATTGATGATTATTTCTTGCTTATCCATGATAACAGACACTCACCTGACTAGAAAGTTTCTCCACTTGTACTTCTTCTATCATCGTTGTTACTTTACCAATCTTCATATGTGTAGGTGACCAAATATATATCATTCCCTTTTGGATACCATAATCCAAAATATTTTGTTTCCATGAGATATATTAATATTCTCTTTACTTCCATAACCTGTGTTTCTTTCGATGCTTCTTGAAGTATCACAACATGTCCAACTGATTGCATCACATCCAGTATTGATGTTGTCACATAGTGTAATATTTCAATCATTTATTTGTAGACTCTCTTATATGCATACTTAGAATCATAATCCTTTCTTAACTTGCAATTGGTCTGCATAGGAGTACTCACGTGTTTGTAATTTTCCATTCCAAACTTCTTTAGCATTTCTCTAATATACTTGGTCTGAGAGATGAAAATACTTTTATCATGCTGACATATATGTAATCCCAAAAATAAATTCAACTCACCAAGAAAATACATTTTGATCTCATTTTTCATATCTCTGGATAACTTCTAACTCATCATGTCATCATCACTTCCAAAGATGATGTCATCTACATAAAATTCAATTATCAACATACTGTCTTGATCCACTTTTATGTAGAGATTGTTTTCTGAATTTCCTTTCCTGAATCCTTGTTGTTGTAGATACATATTCAGTATTGACTACCATGCTCTGGGGGCCTGCTTGAGTCCATACAATGATTTCTTCAACCTGCAAACATAATCTTCATTTTATGACAATAGAAATCCTTTTGGATATTTGATGTAGACTTCATTTTTAATTCTCCATTAATAAAGGATGACTTAACATCCATCTGATACACATTGATTATTTTGGAACATGCATATGATAACATCAATCTTATTTCTTCCATCCTCGCAACTAGGGAAAAAGTATCTTCAAAATAGACACCTTCAATCTGAGTCTATCCTTTGCAAACTAACCTTCCTTTGTTTCTGGTCACTTGTCCATCCTCATTCAGTTTGTTTCATAAAACTCAATTTGTACCAATCATGTTCTTGTTCTTCAGTCTTGGAACTAATTCCCATGTGTCATTATTCTCTATCTGATCCAATTCCTCATTTGTAGCCTTGATCCATTTTTCATCCTTTCTATCTCTTCAAAACTACTTGGTTCAACTATAGATAACAATTCTAGTGTTGTTGTTCTGATGAAATTATTCTTCTCCAGGTTTCAACTGCTGCATATTTATCTCCAATAATCTATTATGGTGGATGATTTTTTTGTACTCGTCATCTAGGTGTCTTAAGAGGTATTTGTTGATCATCTTCCTCTTTTTCTTCTTTTGGATTCTCTTCCTCTTCTACTTCTTCTTCTTTTACATGTTCCTTGTTATCCTGATATTATAAATATTTGCTTCCTTCTTTGTCCTATCGTACATCTATCTCATCAATTGTTACATTGATTCTTTCCACAATTTTTTTGAGTCTTGGACTGAAGCATTTTTATGCTTCACTTTTTCTTGAATATATAACTAGTATGCCTTTGTCCACTCAGAAGTCGAATTTTCCAAGCCTTCCATCTTCTCTTTTGATATAACATTTTCTTCCAAATAATCTGGAATGATTCACATTTGTTGCTCTTCCTTTATATAGCTCATAGAGAGTCTTATTAATGCTACTTCTAATCATTCCTTAGTTTAAGATGTGAACTGATGTATGAATTTCTTGTTCCCAAAATATGTCACTCAATTTGGAATATTTCAACATAGTTCTGGCCATTTCCTATATTGTTTTGTTCTTACTTTTGACCACTCCATTTTTCTAAGGTGTTCTAGCTATCGAGAACTATCTCTTTATTCCATGTTTGCCACACAAATCCATGAATTCCTCTGATGTAAAATATCCTCCATTTTATGATCTCAAACACTTCAATTTCAAATCCATATCAGTCTCAACCATCTCTTTGTATATATTGAAGTGTTTGGATGCCTATGACTTCTTCCTGAGAAAGAAAATTGCAGTCATTCTTGTGTAGTCATAAAGTAGAAGCATAAAGTATTGTTCACTATTTAATCCATCTATTCTTGTACATCCACATAAATCAATTTGTAAAAACACCAATGGTTTTTTTGTGGGGTGCTCTTTTGATTTGAACTTGGTCATGGTTTATTTTCCTTGTAGACAATGCTCACATAGAGTATTTGTTGGCTTTGAGATCTCAATAATTTCTTTAACTGCTTCCTTTTTGCTGATTTTGACAAGGTTATCAAAGTTTATGTGACCCGTCCTTCTGTTCTAGAGCCAAATTTATTTTTTCTTTCTTAAGCAACATTTTTTCCTTCCAATATCATTCAAGACATATATGTTGTTTGGGGTTCTTCTAGCTATAGCCACCAATTTTCTTGATAATTATTTTCTTATTTCACATTTTTCTGAGTCAAACAAAATTTTGTGTCCTTCATCACACATTTGACTGACACTCAGAAGATTGTGCTTCATATCTTCAACCAGTAAAACATTTTCTTCCTTGGCATATTTTCTCCCAAGCTTGACTATGCCTCTACCTATTATTCTGGATCAACTATCATTTCCAAATCAAATGGATCCATCTCATTCCTTCTTCAGAGTCAGAAACATGTTCTTGCCACCTATAATGTACTTATAACAACCATTTTCAACATACCACCCACTTTTCTTGTGTTTCACTTGTAGATAAAGCAAGCATTCTTCAGTGTTGAATTGATCCCGCTTTCTTGTCCATATCCTTTGTGGTTCATGTTTATGACTATTTTTATTCTTCTTTGATTCCTTTAGAGGAACATTCTGTCTAAAATATTTGGCCATGTGTCCAAAATTGTTTCACTTGTAGCACTTTATTTCATTAATTAGTGAACCAAAACTGTTGTGATTTATGTTTTGTGCTTCAAGTGAATTTCTAGGATAATTTTTATTTGAATAACCATCATATTTTCTTATTTTCTTGGCATAGGCTCTATAGTTTCCATCTTTGTGACCAAAATGTTTACAAGAATAGAATAAACCAAGAAAAATATTTCTATATCTGGATGTAGGGGATCGTCTAAATGGTGTTTCTCTTTTGAAGACTTCTTATGCATGAGATGTTGTTGATTATTCGTTGTATGTTATGAATCTTGTAGGAAGTCCAATTCCTCTAAGATTTTCTCCTTCGTGTTCTGTTTTCTTGGATCTTGAACCTTTCTCAGCCTGCATCTGGTTGTATCCTAGCCTAGACCTGTCATAGTATGGTCTTTGATTGTAGATTATCTCATCCATTATTTTGGTGCTATCATGGTACATATGTTTCTTCTGAATATCTTTTCTTAGGGTAACTATTTCTTCTTCCAAGTTTTCAATCATCTTCTCTTTATCTTCTAACTATTTTCTGAGTGTTTCTTCAATCCTTTTGTCTTCCTCTACCTATATCTTTAACTTCTTGATTATCTTCTTGATTTATTCTAAGTTGGAATTTTGAGATCCTTATTTATTCTTTAACTCTACCTTGAGTGACTTGATTTTCTTTCTTTCTTTCCCTAGTTCTTATAAGGCACTAATTAATTCTTCTTTGAGATAGAATTCACCTTATTCTTCAAAATATTCAGAATATTCCTCTTCATCTTCTACTTCCATGAAGAGTACACTTTATGAATCATTGTTGTTGATTAATTGGGTAGCTTGTCATTGATGTAAACCCTTGAAGAAAGTCTAGTAGCCAATTTTGGTAGCAAAAAGGTTTGAGTAATGGACCCAAGTTTGTTTGATAGATAATGGTATTAATTTTGATATATTTACAGGTAAGACTACTCTATATGGATATTACATGTCATGCCATTTCTGGTGGTATATGGAATGTCACATAACTCCTCACGGTTAGAGAATTATGGCCATGTGAAGTTGGAGAACCTTCATGAGTCATCTAGAAGCCCCAAAAGGTCAAAGTAGTCAAAGTGTTTGAAAAATAAATTATTTAAATAATAAAGTTAATGGAGAACTCCCTAAAATAAGAAAAGTGGGATGGTACATGAAAGTACAAATAAGAGGAAATGATCTCTCATTTAATCACACTTGAACCTATTGGATATCATTGAATATCTATTTTGTGAAAGGTTATTTGGGTAGGTGTTATTGATACAAAAAAAGTGTGGCAGGAAATTTGCGGAAGAAAAAGTGCAGTAGGAAAAGTGTAGCAGAAAAAGTGTGGCAGAAAAAGTGGGACAAAAAGATCGTGGTAGAAAAATCGTGGCAGAAAAAGTGCGAAAGAAAAATCACAACAGAAAAATCATGGTAGAAAAATCACGGCTAAAAAAGTGGAGCAGAAAAATCGCAGTAGCAACATGGTTGGGGTCTATTTATGAGAGATATAGCACATATTGTTCGAGGTATGTTTTATGCGCTAGGTTTTATCTCTTGAGATGGTATTGGATGTTCAATATTACTGCATATATCATATTTTTTGAGGGATACAATTGGTATTTTTTTGTTGGCATTTGACATATGCGTATTGGTCTTTTGGTTGTGATGTGTTGCTGAAGTTGTTGGTTTATCTTGAGGCTACATAATAGTGAGGTTTTGGCACATGGTTTAATGTAAGGGTTTATGGTATTTGGTTCATGGATAGAGTGATGAATTGTTAGATAAATTTTGATGGTTATATTGGTGTATGTCTTTGGTATATGGTTGAGGTACATGGTTGAGACAAGTAGTTGAAGAGTTGGCACATACATAAGGTGTATAGTTGATGATGTTGGTACATCTTGATGATTCAAGGTTGATGCATGGTACATGTTGGTTCAGGTTATTGATACAGGTTGTTTAGTGTAGGTTGATTGGTACAGGTTATTACAGTGATAGGTTGAAAATGGAAGTGGTTTATTCAGTGATAGTGATAGATTGTATACATTTGAAATTTATATTTTAGGTCGGTTGAACGGGGTAAGGATAGGTGGTTGTAGCCACCTTCTAGTTGTAGTCGGAGAAATTAGGGGGTTGTAGCCTCCTTCTGGTTGTAGCTAGAGAATTGGGGAGTTGGAGATTCCCTTGAGTTGTGTCCTGAGAAACTAGGGGGTTGGAGCCTCCTTCCATTTGCAACTAGAAAACAAAGGAAGTTGGTGCTTCCAATGAATGTAATTCTTCAAGACATAAGAAAAATCATTCTGTGGTTTTCTCCCGCTTTGGGTTTCGACGTAAAAACACTGGTGTACTGTGTATGTGTGATTTCTCATTTGTTCATTGTTTATTTACTCTACAATTATTGGATGATAATGCTACACTGATATAACACTTGCATTATATGGTTAAAAGGGATTGTTTCTCTATTATTGATTCACCCCCCCTCTTAGTAATCCAACAATTGGTATCAGAGCAGGTTCCTTCAGAAATCAGTTTAACCACTAAAAGGTAGATCATGGGGATAAACAACATGTATAAAAATGGAATACCATAGTTTGATAGACAAAAGTATGCATTTCGGAGCAGAAGGATGAAAACATATATACAGTCACAGGGATTTGAAATTTGGCAATCAGTTGTAGATGGATACAAAGAACTAGAAGTTCCACCGACAAATGAAAGTTGGCTATGGAACAAAAGAATGGGTCACATACACTTTGATAACTTTGTCAAATTTAGCAAAAAGGAAGCAATTAGAGAAATGCCCCAGATTATTAAACCAACCAACACTTTATGCAAGCATTGTCAACAAGGAAAGCAAACAAAGACTATGTTTAAATCAAAAGAATATTAAATGACAAGACCACTGGAAATTGTGCATACTGATCTAGTTGGAACAACTACAACAAAGGGTTTAAAAGGTGAGTAATACATTATGTTATTAGTTGATGATTATACAAGTATGACTGTAGTTTTCTTTCTCAGGAATAACTCAGAATCTTTTGAAAACTTCAAGGTCTACAAGGAAATGGTTGAGAATGAAATGGATTAAAAAATAAAATGTTTGAGATATGATAATGGAGGAGAGTTCACTTCAAAAGAATTTATGGACTACTACAACAGGCATGGAATAAAAAGGAATTTTTTCATTGCTAGGACACCTCAACATAATGGATTTGTTGAAAGAAAGAACATGACAATACATGAAATGGCTTAAACAATGTTAATAGATTCCAAATTGACAGATATCTTTTGGACACATGCAGTGCATACAACGATTCACATTCAAAACAAAATAATGCTTAGAAACAAAATTGACAAAACTCCCTACGATATATGGAAAGGAATACCAACAAATGTGAAGCACTTAAGAGTATTTGGAAGCAAATGCTAAATCAAAAGAGAAGATGGAAGAATGGGAAAGTTTGACTCTTGTGTGGAAAAAAGAGTACTTGTTGGTTACTCAACTACAACAAAAGCATATAGGTGTTGTAATTTGAGGTTGAACAAAGTTGTGGAAAGCATCAATGTAACAATTGATGAAATAGGTGGACGTGAATTAAAGGAAGAAGAAAATGAATCAATGGAACAAATTTATGAAGAAGAAGCAGAATATGAAGAAGTAGAAGAGGAAGATGAAGAGGATTAGACAGAAGTAGAAGATAAAGTTTAGCAAGTTCTTCCAAAGAGACCTAGCAAATGAGTAGAGAAGAATCATCCTTCAAATCAGATTATCATAAACAAAGATGTAGGAGTTGATACTAGAAGAAGAATTCGTTCACCAGAAAAAACACACCTAGCACTCTCATCTACGATTGAACCAAAAAGTTTTGAAGAGGCCAGCAAGGATGAATTTTGGAATAAGGTCATGGATAAAGAATTGGATCAAATAGAGAAGAATGACACTTGGGAATTGGTTCCAAGAACAAAGAATAAGAATTTGATTGGCACAAAGTGGGTATTCAGAAATAAATTGAATGAAGATGGACATGTTACAAGGAACAAAGCTAGATTGGTATGTAATGGATACACACAGGTTGAAGGAATTGACTTTGAAGAGACATTTTCTCTAGTTTCTAGAATGGAAGCAATTTGATTACTCCTAGATTATACATGCTCCAAGAATATTAAATTGTATTAGATTGAAGTGAAATCATCTTTTCTGAATAGGGAACTTGAAGAAGAAGTCTACATTGAACATGTTAGCGCCGCCATTTTTCTTTCCAAATTAGAGTCAGTTTTAAAGTGACGTTGTGACCCATGTGCCCGAACATGTTAAGTCAGGTACGTAACACTGTAAGTTTGATTTCAACAAGTGTTCAATTGACCCTTGGAAATGGGAAGGGATGTCAGATCCGAAACTTGTATAAGAGGTACGGGTATGTATTTTCCAAGAAAGTTGAGTCCTGTCGAGAAATTAGGCTCTACGTGTCCTAGGTCGAGTCAAGTGGTTAATAGAGGTCGAGTCAGGAAGTACAACATTTATTATCAGTTCATCATGGAGGTCGAGGGAATGAAAAATCACGACGTTCATATCATGCATGACCAGCCAACCTTGTCACCTGTACCCTACATGCAGGGATTTGCCATGGAAAACCTGCAACTTGATATGGAACATCTCGTCGCCATGAATTCACTGTCCTCTAGCATGATTTATTTTCATGTCCAATTTTTTATAAATCCCGGATGCTTGACATTCTCCCAAGTCGTAGAACCAGGCCTGAAACTCTATTCGTGTTTCCCCTTACTAGTCCAGTATGATCAAAACCTTTCCCATCATGTGTGTTTGATGGATACACTGCACACATAATTCACCTTGGTCGTGCTAGGGAGACCTCTCAGAGTGCAAGGAAAGGCGCGTAGAGCAGCATAACTGTAAGGTCTGAGCCTCAAAGGGACTGGGATGCATTCTCACCTGGAGTAGGCATTCCCAAAACCATAAAAGGAACCATCCTTTTACCTACAGAGAAGACCAGATCAATTCACAAAAAATATGAAATGGAGGGATTCGCACAGGAAGGAAAGACAACAAGAGCCTTCTATCCCTAGCAAAAAATGCCTCGGAGGAGGGGCAAGCCGAGGAAAAACCAGGAGATCGTGGAAGCTCAAATTTTAGAAGAACCTTGCATCAGATTGGTAGTTGAAGAGTGACTCAGGTGCACCATTCAGCTAGAACCTGCTGGGGGATCGAGCCGCAAAGACAGGAGCTGAGAAAGGAAAGTGAATATCACATAAGCAAATGAGAAAGTTCCATTTTAGCAGTTGCAGCAAGAGAAACTATTGTAACAACCCTAGTTAAATAATTAATTGTCATAGTTAAATAATTGTTTAAAGTATATTAAGTTTAATTAATTAATTAATTAATTGCCCTGAATTATTAATTGTTTAATGTATATTAATTAATTAACTCATTAAATATTTGGGTAATGAATTCAAGTTTAATAAATTTTAATTTATTAAATGAAAACTTAACATATCGAATGATGGAACCATTAAGGAGAAGGGGATAAGGTGGTTGGCATTGAATGGAGGGATAATGTGGGTGAGTCTTAGTGAAAGGAAGAAGGCGATGAATGGAAAAAAGAAGGATATGAGGGGAAAAACACTTGGGGAGAAGGGTACTTTTGGTAGGGAGCATTATTTTCATATTAGGAGACTATATTGGGGCATTTGGGAGGGATATTTTTGGGGGAGATTGAAAGAATGTATTATGGGTTTTGGCTGGAGAAGCTTGTGGAAGTACTGTTACAAGGGGGCACCTGTTGCTGGGAGTTTTGGGCTCGGGGCCTAGGAATCCTTACGAAATCCTATAGCTAGGGAGCTGGAGAGGATTTGTTTCTAGCTGGCGGGGTGGTTAGATGGTTTTGGGCAGAGCATCAAGCAGAGTTGGAGAACAACAGTAGCATCAGTTAGAGGTATGTATTTTCATTTTTCTTCTATGTTATATAATTTATTATGATCTGCTCATAAATTTTAATTAAGCTGAATGGTTATATGTTGGTTATGAAATTGTGAAAATGTTAGGATAGCATTTCTCTAATCAATTTTTTTTTCTTTATAAGGCTACATTTGAAGAGACCTTACACATGGTCTCAGAGCCCTGGTTTAAAATCTGGAGCCAAGGGCCTACCTACCCACCCAGAAATTTAAACAACTTCTATTTAGTTATATTGAAACACCGAATAAATTGTTCAAGGTAGATATATATTGAAATCAGCCCTGAAAACCTTGAGAGAGGGACCCTGAAACCCTTTAATCAGATATAAATATGGGCCTATGGGCCAAGCTTAGACTCAAAGCTCCAGCTCCAGCTCCACCTAACCTGCAAGCCAAGCACACAATTATTTTTATTTATATATACAGATCTATATAAATATATATAAATAATATACCCTTGGGAAATGAAAATCGTATAATATTATGCATATTGAAACAAGTGTTAAATGAATTTTAACATTTGTTTCAAATTAAACAAACAAATAATAAATCAAATATATATATATATATATATATATATTCATGGATGAACCATGAATGACTGCACCTATCGTTCCCACGGTCATGAGCAAACAGTCATATTTGTCAGCAGAAGAAAAGAGCTTGTAGAATGGAACACCGAGCTCATTTTTTTTTTTCTTTTCTTGCCCTGAATAATACTACCATTCATCTCCTTGCAGCTTCTCTTTGTCACATTTGATGTGCTACCAGCTACATCCACAAAACCCAACTCACATTCAATCTCCAAATCAAGCATTCAAGCCAAATATTGAGCCAAGATCCTGAAATAAACACACAACTCGACACGAAATCCAACCCTCTCTTATCAACTGCCAAGTCACATGAAGGAGGAACCCTACAAGGGAAGTTCTAAGTGCTCAATGCATCTGGAGTGATGTGGAGAAACAAACTTTGATTCTCCCCTTTTGAATGAGCCTGCGGTGAGTCAAACCTGTGACATATTGCATGGCATTTCTACAATGCTACCGCTTAAGTCAAAGGACCAACCGCTTCTAAATTTCCTTGGTATCAAGTTCTCAATGCCATGGGGTAGAGATAACTTGGAGTGCTAATTAGGAGCCCATGAAGCACCATAAGGGTGCACTGCATGTAAAAAAAAAAATAATACAAAAAAATAGAGGGTCCAAGGCCCAACCTACAGGTTTCATTACAAGTTCCAAAGTCCATGAGCGTAGCACCAAATACAAACCAAGCCAAATCACTAAGCACCAAACCAACTAGAAGCCACAAAGGGCCCATTCCGAAGCATAATCTATGCACAACATGACGCGCAGAACCCCATTGTATCTACAAAGAAGAGCCCACGAGAGTAGCATGGTTTCTCACAATGCGTGTAATAAAGAATGTAAAAAAAATAACAATAGGTCTTTTGGCCCAGTTTCTCAATATAAATTTTATATCACATGCAAATCACCAAGGCACAAATATACAACATACCAAGAAATCAAAGTTAGTGCCCAATGGATTAAGCGCCAAGCCCATGCAAAGGAGGAACATAGTGTTTGCCCAGGATTTTTTTTTCTTTCTTGTAATCTTGAAAGCCAAGAAACTCACCAAGCATCACCAAACACAAGGTAGTGCCCAAGTCGAGTGCCAAGCTACACAGAGGAGCCAAAGGGGTTCACTACGGAGACAACCAAAAATAATGATGCATATCCATACACATATACGATAAAATATTTAATCAGTTTTTATTTCGTACTCTGGAAAACATGAAAACCTAAAATAATACAAGAAAAAGCTAAAGCCTAAATGCCTCACAGGAATGCCAAGCAAAATGAAATAAAATGATGCTCTCCCATACACTCATACAAGGTGCAAGTTACAGGCTTGCGGCCAAGGCTATGCACCAGGCAAACCAGTCTGCGCCCACAAACATAATACAAACCAACGCCAAAGGACAGTGCACTATGGTAGTACGGTCGGGCTCTTGAGCTTTGGTAGTCAAACAACAGAGGTTCGAAAACCTACTGTGCGGCCAAGCCCACACAATCAATAAGCCTTCCTTCTGCTGAGCAAATGAAAAAAAAATGAGAATGAAGAGGAGTGCAACCGCCTTTGCAGAATGGAGAGGCGTGTAGGGTTGGGATGAAAAGGCATGTAGGGTTTGGGAGTCTTTGGGAATGAGAATGGTGAGGGAAGGGCACGTGGGCCTCATGCGAGGACCCACTGCCCACGTTAAAATTCTTTGTATTTTCTTTTTTTATTTATTTTATTATATATATATATATATATATATATAATCATTTATTTTATTTTATTTTATTTTTGTTTAGGGTTAAATTTTGAATGTTTTATGTTTTAAATAATAGTTTGAATTAAATTAAATTTTTTCTTTTTGCACTTAAATGTTAAATGTTAAATGTATTAAACGTTAAATGTATTACTAGTTAAATGTTAAAACATAATAATGATTAATCATGTGTTAAAACATTAGTTAATTAATAATGTTTTAAAATTTATTTATAATTAAAATTATGTTTAATTATATTTAAATTTATGATTCATGTTTAAATTTAAAACTATTTAAAGAAAATAATTAATTTGTTTTAAGTGAAAAGTTTAGGGACTTAGACCAGGATAAGTGGGAGGGAACTTTGTGCACACTGGGAAGGTAAGTTAGAGGAATAGGTGAGTGTGGTACAGGGCTAGCGTAACTACCAGGAGAGAGAGAGTCAGTAGTTTCCTTAGGAGAAAACATCGATCTTAGAGGCTTTCGACCCTAACCTAACCACTTCCCCTAAAGAGAGTAACATTTTTTTATAGACAAGTTAAAAAAAACTAACGCCTAACCCTATTTTCTAGTTTAAGTTGCGCAAATGTGAATTGTCCTAGACTCACCCTGAAAAACTTTGGTTGATGCATATTCAATTATACAGGACGGTTAGGATGAGAGGAAATCAAGGAAGAGGGGCATCAATGTAGAGACCGCTAGCGCCGCCACCACCATCGCCTGAATTGGCCCTCATTTTGCGCTCTTTGGAGGCCATAAATGAGACTTTAAAGGGGCGTCAACCAGCAGGGATTGAAGTGGAACCCCCACCATCTGGAATGGGTAATCCAAAAGCATCAAGGGATTCAAGGGGAGGGCCTCCACCCGAAGACATCACTAGAGAATTGCAAAAGATCAAACTTCCAAAGTTTGTCAGGGGTCGTGCCAGTGAATGTGCAGAGGCATGGTTGGAAGGTATGACAAGGTGTTTCACCTTAAGAGACTATACGTCCACCTCAAAGGTGAAGATAACGATTTTTCAGTTGAGAGACAATGCCTTGAACTGGTGTGGCAACTTGGAGAGGCAGTTGCACCTTACCCTAGACACTGTCTCTTGGGAACTTTTTGAGGAAAGGTTCTGAAGGAAATATCTACCAGCTTACTATGAGGAACAATCGGTGGGAGAATTTCATGCTCTAGTACAGGGAAACATGACCATAAAAGAATACGAGATCAGGTTTATAGAATTGGTCAAATATGTTTCATACATGGATAATGATCAACGACAGGAAAAACACTTTGTCTATGGGTTAAACCCTAAGATAAGGGCCATGGTGCGGATGTGGAAGCCGTCTCTAGTAGTGGAAGAAGTAGAAAATGCACATTATGCTAAGGAACACATGAACTTAAATGTAGGTATGAGGTCGACCCTTCCACATCATCCTGGATTCGTGGGGAAGGCCCCTAGGACATTTTTTAGGGGAGGGAGCTCAAGGCCACCTCCATATGGTAATAGATTCACACCAAGGACAGTCGCCATAGGTATTTCAATGGAAGCAAGTGCAACATCCCATTCATCACCAATGATGCAGGCAAGTCCACGACCATCTCAGGGAGAAACTAGTAGGGGAAGGGGTTCCAGGGGAAGGAGCTCATTTCAGAGACCATCACAGAGCAGTGTGTAGGTTTCATCTCGTTTTATGTTTTGGGGGTGTGGAGGACCCCATTACCAGCGTGAATGCCTAGAGTTACAATCAGGATTCGTGCATATAGAAGGAAAGGCTTCGATGGGAAGAGAAAGTAGTAACCACTAGATTTATGCAACAATTAATAATTGCCAGGGAGAACATCAATCCACGGTGGTGGAATTGTCAGGTACGCTAAATCATATCAATGTTAAAATTTTATTTGATTCTAGTGCTACAGATAGTTTCATTTCACCATCTGCATTAGAAAGGAGTGGGTTGTCATCCTACGAGCACGATGACTTTAAACAAGTCGAGATGGCTTCGAGGGAAAAACAAGAGGTAGGACCTAGTGTTGATAATTGTCTAGTAGACCTGGGAGTGTGTACTATCAGGTTGAAGGTATACGTCACTGCTCTCGGGGCATATGACCTAATCATTGGAATGGATTGGTTAGAATCCCATCGAGCTATGGTAGATTGTTTCACAAAAAGGGTACTTTGTGTTGACGACAAAGGAAGGCCAGTAGAGATCCAGGGTGTACGGAGAAAGGTGTCTGTATGCTTTATTTCAACTATGAAGGTTAAGCAATGCATGAGACAAGGGTGTCAAATTTATTTCGTTGAATTAGTGAATGAAAGGAAAGGACCTTCCTTGGATCAGTACCCAGTATTATCAGAATTTAAGGATTTTTTTTTTCCGAATGAGTTACCAGGGTTACCTCCTGAGAGGGAGCTTGATTTTACTATTGAGATAAAACCCGGTGTAGAACCAATTTCCAAGACTCCATATAGGATGACAGCGCCCGAACTTTGTGAATTGTAGATGCAGTTGAAAGAGCTACCCGACTTAGGGCTAATAAGGACTAGTGTCTCACCTTGGGGTGCACCAGTAATCTTTGTGAAGAAGAAGGATGGTTCCTTATAACTGTGCATAGATTACAGGGACTTGAACCATGCTACAGTGAAAAATAGGTACCCAATTCCATGAATATATGATCTCTTCGATCAGATGAAAGGAGCAACGGTATTCTCAAATATTGATTTTCGATCAGGGTATCACCAGTTAAGGATTAAGGAAGGTGATATTCCTAAAACTGCCTTTCGAGCTCGGTTTGGGCATTACGAGTTTGTTGTAGTACCTTTCGGATTGACCAATGCGCCAATAGTATTCATGAGCCTCATGAATGGTGTATTCCGGAAGTACTTAGACCGCTTTGTACAAGTATTTCTATATGATATCCTCATCTATTCCAAGAATGAAAGAGAACACGAGGAACACTTGCGAGTAGTGTTGTCTTTCCTTAGAGAGAAAAAATTGTATGGGAATTTGTCGAACTGTTCCTTCTTCCAAAAAGAAATTCACTATTTAGGTCATATCATTTCCAGGGAAGGAATCTCCATGGACCCAGAAAAGGTAAAGGCCATTATGGAGTGGCCAGTGCCAAAAAATGCTCATGAGGTAAGAAGCTTCATGGGGCTAGAAGGTTATTATCAGAGGTTTATGGAAGGGTTCTCTAAAATAGCGAAACCCATCACCACTTTGTAGCGCAAGGGGTCAGGCATGAATGGATAGAAAAATGTGATAGTGCATTCATTGAGATTAAAAGGTTACTAACTAGTGCGCTAATTCTACGAGTGTCGGATATGGAAAAGGACTTCACAGTATGCACGGATGCCTCAAACCAAGGGTTGGGGGCCGTGCTAATGCAGGATGGAGGAGTGGTAGCTTATGCGTCAAGGAAGTTGAAGAAACATGAAGAGCTTTACGCTACTCATGATTTAGAGTTGGCAGTTGTAATGCTAGCTCTGAAACTTTGGAGGCACTATCTAGTAGGGAGAAACATTGAGCTCAAAATGGATCATCAAAGTTTAAAACATCTCTTCACTCAAAGGGATCTAAATGTCAAGAAAAGGCGATGGAGTAAGTTCATGAGTGAGTATGATTTTGGTATTTCATATATCAAGGGAAAAGAGAATGTGGTTGCAGATTCCTTGAGTAGGAGACCACGTGTCTTCTCCTTGGTACCCTTAAAAGTCAATCTGAGGGAACGTGTGTTGACGCAACTCCTTGGGGACAATTGGTATTTAAAGGTTACTTCAAACCTCAAGAGTGGGAGGTAATTAGATCCAAAGTATGAAGGATATAATCTGGAAGCAGACAAACTATTAAGATATCGAGGAAGGATGTACATCCCCGAAAGTGGGGATATTCAAAGCATCATACTAAAGGAATCCCATAGAGCACTTTATTGTGCACATCCAGGTGTGAAGAAAATGTACGCAGACATGAGGAAGCTATTATTCTGGGTAGAAATGAAGCACGATGTAGTCCATTTTATCACCAAGTGCCTAGAGTGTCAACAAGTGAAAGCCGACCACCATCACCCAGCAGGCCTCCTACAACCACATGATGTTCCTATGTCTAAGTGGGAATTCATTTCCATGGATTTGGTTGTGGGGTTTCCACTCACATCTCATAGACACAATGCCATCCTTTTGATAGTTGATAAGTTGACCAAGAGTGCTCATTTTATTCTGGTTAGAGACACTTATGATGTCACTGATGTGGCATGCATGTTTGTGAGTGAGGTCATTTGTTTGCATGGGATACCTAAGAATATCATTTCAGATAGGGACTCCATATTCACTTCTAGGTTTTGGACAAGTTTGCAATCAGCGTTGGGGACTCAGTTGAACTTAAGCACAACTTATCATCTGGAAACAGATGGGAAAAATGAGAGAGTAAATCAAGTCATGGAAGACATGCTTAGGATGTATGTCATGGATAATCAAACCCATTGGGAGAAGTACCTACCTTTGGTAAAGTCTTCCTATAATAATAGTTTTCATAGCTCCATCAGAATGCCACCCTACAAAGCTCTGTATGGAAGGCCATGTATAATGTCGTTGAGTTGGGATAGGTTAGAGGACCGAGTAACAGTTGGGCCAGAGTTGATTCAAGAGATGGAGGAACAGGTGATTCAGATTAGGCAGAGACTAAAGGAATCACAGGATAGATAGAAAAGTTATGTGGATGCACACAGGACTGACCGAAGTTATAAAGTGGGAGATTAGGTTTTCATTCGTATCAAGCCTAGTAAGAGTACCATTCAGTTCGAGAAGGGGA
>ML818297.1:6032-32959 GCA_009831015.1 Picea engelmannii | reverse complement strand
CTATAATAGTGTTCACAGTTTCTTCAATTCGCAGAAAGTAGGTTGCAATGTCTTCATCTTCCTTCATCTTTAGTTGCTCAAACTTTTCTCTAAGGATTTGAAGCTTAGCTCCCTTGACTTTGGTATCTCCTTCGTAAATATTTTGAAGTTTATCCCAAAGTTCCTTTGTGGTCTTGCAATGCATATATTTGACAAATATTGAATCATCTATACTACTCAGAATGGTTCCTTTAGAATTTTAGTTGTTTTAGCTGAGTTTCCTTCCATCTTTGTCAATTGGGGGAGTGGTTGGTGTTGCATATCCGTCTACTACTGACTTCCAAACATCAAATCCATGTGCCTGTAAAAATGTTAGCATCCTTTTACTCCAACCTTAGTGTATTCCATGATCTCTTTCAGTGGTTAAACTTCTCCTTGAAGGACCTTCTCTGATACCAATTGTTGGAATACTCAAAGGGGGGGGGTGAATCAGTATGAGAACTTTTTTATCACTTTTTAACCATAATGTGTAATCATTAACATCATCAACAGTATATAATCAATATATCATGAGAAGTATAAATCAACAGAGAATAATAGGCATCCACATAAACAAAATACACCAGAATTTACATGGAAACCCAAATGGGAGAAAACCACAGAATGATTTTCTTATATATCAAAAGAATACATTAATTGGAAGCACCAACTTCCCAATTCTACAACTACAAATGGAAGGAGGCTACGACCCCCTATTTACAAGATCCAACCTAAAGGAAGATACAAATCCTTGAATTCTCTAGATCCAACCAAAAGGAGGATACAACCCCTTGATTATCAAGCTCCAACTTGAAGGAATCTCCAACTCCCTGTGTTCTCCAGCACCAACCAGAAGGAGGACACAACCCACTTTCCTTTCCCCATCTTGCCGCCCTAAAATATAAATGTATACCAAGTGTCACTACAACTGTCAATGCCACTGTCACTCTCACTATCAATATCACTTCCTCTAGCACTGCCACTATCACTGTAACTGCCACTGTCACTATCACTTTCTATATCACATCAACTTGTAACATGTCAACCTATTATTGTATCTGACATGTGCTTGTTAATATATCATCAACCGACTATACCAAAAACTGTAACATACCATGCATCAACTGTGTACCATCAAATGTAGTATAACATGCATCAATCATGTACCATGACATATGCCAAATGTAGATACCAAAACATCAATGATGAGTAGTTAATCATCTACCATGTACTAAATCATCAGTCACATATAAAACCATATACCATAGCATCAATCGTGTATATACATGTACCATATCATCAATGAAGTGGCTCAAATAACCCAAGGATGTACCTCATGCATATGCCACTATACATCAATTATATACCTCAACCATGCATCCACATCTCAAATATGAACCATAACAACCATTTCATACAAGAGTATACCTCAGTCAACCATGTAGCCAATATGTACCTTAATCATGTGCCAAACCAAACATATCTCAAACATGTATCATACCATAACCAAGTATAACCTTCACCACAAGCACACAGACATACCTATACCTTTGTATCTGATATGATACACATTATATCTGACCTATGAGATTACTTATAACTTCAGGGGCCTGATACTAGCATTAACCCCAAATATGTATTTTCCTCACGGGACTAAGACATCTTGTCACATGGGGCCTCACGTGACGAGCCCTAAGAAACCCACGAGGGTGCCTCGTGGGACACTGGTGGTCTGACCCATGGGGGTCAACCAAACTAGGGTTTCCTCAACAAACGTTTCTCTCCTCTACAACCCCTAAACTCTCGCACTTATCACTTATCTCTAACTCAGATTTCATTGTCCCAAACTTGCCAAATAGATTACTAGTTCACTAGAAGATGTTCAATAGGAAGAGTGAGTGAATGTACTTATGAATGACTCCTTGAGGTGTATTTATAATTTTTTTGGGTACCCTCTTTCCTTAAACTTAGGGGCTTCTTAACTATCTTGTTACAACCACTTTACCTTTTCATTAAAGACTTGTAAGCAACTAGGGGCTTCTTGACCATTCTTCGAGGCTTCTAACTTTAGAAGGCCATAACTCCTCAATTGGGAGGAACTACGTGGAATACCACCTATCATTGTAAATGGAATTACAAGGAATATCCATCCATGACTTAGTTACCTATATTTACATTGTCCTTCATGACCTTTTTTCCTTAATCAACCATGGGTTCCATGACCATACCTTTGGGGATACCAAACTTCTTCAAGGATTGGTATCAATGAAAACCAATGTTTCAACATTCGACAACCTCAAGGAATTTATTGAAGAAAAACTGAAATAATGGCTTGTTACATTTGTTAATGAAAATGAAGAGCACTTGTCATCCATCAAACAACTACAAGTGGAACACAAATAAATAGAGGACCACATTTTCATACTTCAATTTAAGCAAGAAATCACCATCCACCAATCAAGAACTATATTGATAATTGGGTCAAGAACACCTTGCAATAGATTTTTAACCTAGAATAGCCACCACATATGGTTTCTTCAATAGAATCCCAAAGAAAGAAATTTTATGAAGGCACATAACAAAAAAAAACAAAACAAGACTAGCCAAATATTTTCTTCTCGGTAAGTAGTCTATTCTTTGCATCTTCTTCTACTATCCCTTTCTTTTGTTGACTTGGTAATTGCTAGGAATTATTTTTTTTAAGTCCTATGTAGACTTAACAATGGTTTCTAACTATCTTTCTCTCTTTATTCCAATTTGTTCTTCTATTTATTGGTCCATGGGAACCCCAATCCCAGTTCATTTGGACAAACAAATTCACTTTTTACATACATTATTTAAAATACAATTGTGTATTTTTTTAGCTTGCTGAAGAACTCTTTAGCATAGATGGCTAGTGATTTTCTAGGCTTTTAGTTTAAAACCAAATTTTCAATTTTTCTTTCACTCTTTATGATTTTTCGATGAAACTTGATGTTACGTTATGTGCATATGTGGTACTTTACTTCCATTCTAAAAAAATTGTTTTGACTTTTATACTTTTTCACAAGAATTATGTAAAATACAATTGCATATGTTTTTGCATTTGCCAAAGAACTGTTTTGGCATAGATGACCACTGATTTTCAACCCTTTAAGTTTTAAACTAAATAGTCAATTATGTGTTCATTGTTTATTATTTTTCAATGAAATATCATGAAATATCATGTTAATTTCTTTACATATGTCAATATTTACTTTCATTCTGCAATATGTTATTTTGACCTTTATGTTATCACTTGCAAATATTATATGGTATTATCAACACTGAATATAATACAACCCTGTCCTTTCTCAAATATTGCTTTCTTTGTGAATGTTTACTTAAAAAACCAATTGTATTATCAAGTTTTGTTTCAATTGTTTATCGTGACAATTCATGTCGCTCCATTTAAATCGCATAAAAATTGCAAAATAATTTACCTTGCTCCATTGAACATTGTCCAGTGGATCAACATTTTTCTGCATAGTTTTTTTTCCATTCGAGTTATTTACGAAACCAATTTTCCTATTAAGTTGGAACATGGAAAAAATCTTATCTTTTTCATTGTTTCTAATCTGTTCAATTCTGTGTACATTGTCTTTTCTGAGATTTGGTTGAAAAACCACTTTTCCTATTAAGATGGAAGTTTGACAATACTACTGCTTTTGCACTCTATTTCATGTCTTCCATCATCTTCACATTGTCTTTTCTGAAATTTGAAAAAAAAATATAGTGATACCAGTAACAACTTCTTCATCATCTACTGACAATTTCAAGATTTTGCGCAAGAAACATATGTTTTACAGGGAACTTGACAACATCTTCTTTGCACATATCCTAAGTTGTGCATTTTGCATTGTCTCATGGACATCCTAGCCTCTGTGCACTTAGTATTTCTTATGGAACATCATGGGATCAATGAAATTTACATTGCCTCTCTGCAATATCTTTACAAAGTTTTATGGAAGATGTTTTTACATAATTGTATGATAAATTCCATGTCTTTTGGAGACAACTATAGGCCCTTTTCTTCTCGCACACTCTCACACCCTATCCTCTGAACACTTTACATTGCTTCTGGCACATCTTGGCCTCTGCATACTACCTTTTACTAAGTTTTATGCTACATGTTTTTGCTTTTTTCTTACATAGTCCGATGTTAAATATGATATTCTATGCAGAGAAATTTATGTCCTTTGCTTCTCGCACATGATAGCCTATGCACACTTTTCACTAAATTTTATGTGCAAATCTTCCACAATTTCATCAATGTCCTTTATATCCACATAGATTTACTTCTTCACAATAGAAAGAGTCAAACAAAATATTTAGTCATTCTATCATTTCTTATTGAAGCTCTTGTTCCCCTGGCACTGCTATAACATCTTTTAATAAAGATGCCATAATATTTATATTATTCTTCGAATGCATACTGAAAGACTAAAGTAGAAATCACCTGCAAATATAAGGGATCAATTCAATTAAACATTTCCTAGATTAAACTCGAAAACCTATATTTCATACTTGTTCCAACTATTGTAATTGCCACTCCCTATCCTAAAATCAAACACTTTACAATGTTTCTTGCATATGCTAACGTTTCCACTAAACACTTCACTTATTTATATTTCATCCTTCATAGGTCAACCCCCCATTCAACATTTCACTTATTTACTCACTAATATTTGATCCACATTGAACATTTACTATTTGATTACTAAGTTTTACTTGACATTAAAAATTTACTAAGATTTGCTTTACATTGAACAATTTACCATCTTGCATATTTTTACAAACTTTTATCCTAAATGTTTTTAGTCCAAACACTTTACATTGCTTCCCACATATGTTAGCCTTCCCAGTGAACATTTCACTTATTTTTATTTGGTCCAAACATTGTACATTTCTTCCTACATATGCTAACCTTACCATTGAGAATTTCACTTATTTGCTTCCTGCATATTCTAACCTCCCCTTTGAACATTTAATAATTTTCTTTTTTTCTTGTTTTTATTTTTTGTGAATAAAAAAGGGGAAATTCATATTATATAACTTTTACAGTAAAAAAAATCCACATGGATATAGTCTGCCAGTTGTTCCTCCAAATTATTAGAAACCAGAATAGGTGTCAGACTATGATGTCATTGTTCAAAATGTCAATCCGTCATATGCCCTGCCAAACGAAAACTAGAGCAGGTGGCGGATTTGAGTCTTTGTAGCAATGTGCTAGGCAACTAAGACAGTAAGAAGACATAAATTGAAAACAAAAGACATAAGTGTAAAATTTCTCTATAGTAGTGCAAGGATTCGAGTTAAGAATGCTTGTGATAACCAAATAAATTAGATTACCCATTTGCACCTGAGTTCATGTCGCTCGAATCACTGCTAAGGGGGTTGTCCCTGGGCTGGAGCACAAATGGACTCGTGCATGTCAGCCAATTTTGGGTTGTTGGTGCATTCGAGTAGGCCTCGTAAATCATGTCTATTCATTGATGCATGAGGGTGTACTTATGAATTTCATCAACCATGTGGCTTCTGAGCTCAAAGACTAGCACGAGCTGCTCCAGATGGAAGAAGGGTGGCGGTTCCTAGTTGAATTATGGGAGTGTTGAGAGTGGTGGAGGTGTCAATACTGGGAAACCCTCCACCTCCATGCCTAAGACTATCGTCACCTTTCCTGAGTCTGCCTGAGCCACTTCCATATACTCCACCACCCCGAGCTCCTTTGCTGCACATTCCTTGGTTTGAATTATGTCCTCAGGGTCTAAGTGGAGGAATTCCTCTAGGAATTCCTCCTCAATTATGCAATTAGTGTCTTCCATGGATTCCTATTCTTTCTAGATAATGCTTGAAGTACTTGTGCTTGCTGGGATATGGTTGGGAGCTACCAATTGTCCGGTACTATGAAGAGGAGGGATTTTGGAGGGACTTGGATAGGTTCCTTTGGAGTATCCTCCACAATGTATGTCATTGGCAGCATGTTGGGCTTCTCGCATCGCTGAGTCCAATCTATGAACAGGGCCCACTCAAGTCTCTGCACCCTTCGTTGTCTAGCAACAAAAATGTACCAGGCAGGGCCGCGCCATGGCCTGCCTCTTTCCCTTGGCATGGTGAGGTCAGAGAGGGTGTGAATGAGCAGGGTAAGAGCGATGGGAGCTGAATGGATGCAGTGCCAGTGCTTAGAGAATCTGGGCCGGTGGAGCATAAAGGTAATATGGATCCATCCTCGTCTAAGCGGGAGGATAATGATGAGGCCAGAAATGACCTCTGTACCGAGCTTCCCACAACCATTACACCTTATGGCCATCATTTTACTCATGTGAGGGAACTGCCCTCCTGTTCTCGTCGGGAATTAATCGCCTCCTTACATTTAATGGTGAGGGGAAGGGTGTCGACCTTCCATATTAATGGCTTGGGTATGGTGCAGGCTAAGTGGCCTCCCTGCGCAACTTGGTACCCCATATGAGAATTTTTTCTTGTTTTTAACAAAGTATTATGCTAAATGTTTTTTCATCAACAATACTAAATTTTTTCACTTGTTTTTTATTTATTCTCATCATTATCTTGTTGCATAAACAATAATTCTATTCTTCTTTATTTTATGTATTGTTTAATTATTATCTTTTGAAAACAATTGGTCATTTCCTATGCATTTAATTATATTAAGTTTCATTGTTGAGCATATATTTCCCAACTAACATTGCAGGCACTCTGCTACCATGCAAACCTTGTTTTAAATGACATGTTGAGAAGTGTTCCCTACCTTCTCTAAATGACAAATTTTTCATTAAAATATTGTGTATGAGAAGAATGTTGATGGTTGTACATGATTAGATAGTTTGATCCTTAATATTTGTAGGTGGTTTCACATTGATTTGATATTTAAGTATAATACTTGAATGCATATTTCAAATATATATTCATAGTTGAATGCATAATTTGAGTTGAATGGATAATTTTAATATGATAATTGTATTTATAAATTATAATTTTATCTATGAATTCAAATATGATAGTTGAATTGAATAAATAGTTGATATTTCAAGTCATATGATAGTAGTTATTGTTGGATATTTATCAATATTAGTTATTTTCCTCTATACAAACTATATAGGACTACAAATGTGTATGAATATTACATTTCAAAGTTTCCAGTTGATCTGTAAATAATGGATGTATATATCACTTGCTTCACTAACATGGATCCTCTATAGAAAATAAGAAATCTAACCTCTACTCCCAGTCTTGTACAAATATCTATGTCCTCGATGTAGTATACACACAACCAATTGAATTTCAATTACAATCAAGAATTTCAATTCTATTTCCTTTGTTGTTAATAACCAAGTAGGCATACACCAAGTGGTGATGGTTCCACGCTTCAAGAATTGGTTTTGTTTGGTGTATTTTTAGTGCCAATTTGATCACCAATTATCTCTCTATGAACGATATCAGTGACATGATATAAAGGGCTTTCTTCAATATCTAATTTCTACTAGGAACACATTATATTCATACACCTTTACTAGCACTCGTCCAATCTCAAATCCCAATACTCTAACATTGTATGACATACAAAGATTCAACACAAATTGAGATGCAAAACTCATCCCAAACTAATTTTTTATTTTACAACTTCCACAAGCTATATATACACCACCCTATTACCAATGATCTAAAAACATTATTGATTCTACTCAGAAACTGGAGTGAATTTACACATAGTTCTTCAACTTGGGTTCCATGGATAGATAGTGTTTTATCATCTATGTATGAATGACATCCAACATATTGTGCAATAATATTTCCATAGTGAATTAGATTATGTATAAGAATACATTTCTATGGAAAAGCTACAACATAGGGAAGATGAAAGTCCACCAAACTATGGAAAGGGTCTCTACTACAGACCACCAAATTGTGTGCAGAAAATCGATAAATATTGTAACAAAACCTTTGCTTGTAGAGTTATTCTTTAGAAATTTTGATAGGTGTTAAATGTTGAATCAAATTTTATGTAAATAGTGTTTGGTGCAATATGGAGTATTCTTTGAGATTTCAAAGTCTATAGAACTCAAATATTGAAGTAATTTTTTTCTTTTCTACTAATTCAGAGATTATGAGCATGTATAACAAAAACAAACTAAATTTAGTCCAACACATTATTTTGGAGAGATGAATACATCATACAAGGATGTGTACAACCTATATAGACTATGTATAGCCTCAAACTCCTCCCATAACCCACATACGACCTCACGTGGTCGAGTTGACCTACATGCTACCTCTAGGGAGTGATGAAACATAGCGTGAAACCTCTAAGAAGGGTAATATTGACCATGCAAATTGTATTTGGAATGCCAATAGTCTCATCATCCTAAATTTGTTGTTATTTTTTGTCCAATTTAGAAAATAAACTACTAAATCATAAGAACAATTTAATAATAGCCATGGATATTCAATTCCTAAGGAAAATGGATGTGGATATTTGTTAATTGTTGGTGTTTTTCAAGATATTAATTGAGAATGGATTTTTTAACAAAATCCACAGAAATATAGTCATAATGGATTTTCATAATAGTGGAGAAACTATGCCAATGGTCAAGTAACATGTGCACCCTAAAACTCTAACATACAATAATATAGGAGATAAAATTCCCAACATATAAGATGCCAACTATCTAGAAATTAAATGGGGATGGAATTGAGATACGGGAAAATGATGATGGGGATATAATATCTTACAATTACATTTATTTTCAATTGAATCCCTTAATTATGCATGTATCTTGCAATGGACAACATTCCACAACAATTAATTACAACCGACAATTAAATGCAACACTTTTAATTCTCATTCAGTCATTCAAATCATAACGAAAATAGGAATACATAGAGTGAAACCACACAACCATTGAACACTAGAAGACGATAGATATTTTTACCCTAGAAATCCAAATGGGGAAACCAACATTCAATGGTTTCTTAGTTCTCTATTTTGGAAATCTATATTTACAATGCATTTCTTGGTTGTCTGTGTATACTCCACTCCTTGGCCAAAAGAACATTTGAGAGTGAGAGTACAAAAATAAATATAGAGAGCTAGGGTAATGGGAAGACCAACATGCCCAACCCTTCATTTCCCATTCCTCTGTCTTTTCTCTCCTATTTTTATTTTTCTTTCTTCATTTATTTCTCTTTTTCTTTCTCTCTTTTGTCTCATTTAATTTTACATTTTGATTTTCTTTAATAGGTTATATAAAATTTATTAATTTCCTACTTACACTTGAAGCTACTGAGTCTTACAACAATTTCCCTGTTTGGATCCATTTTCAGATCACGCCTCCCCATCAAGAGAGATTTAAGTCTCCAAAATCTTAGAGCAAATGAATATGGATCAATGTGTATTCTATCTCCTTATTTGGAAAATTTACTTGACGTTGGATCCTAGCTACATCTCTGATTCCAACTATGGATCTGACTTGTAGCTCTAGATAATAGCTCTGGTTCGATCTCTAGATCTAGTTGTTGGTTCTCTTGTTCCTGAAATATAGAATTCATCTCACTAATTCTCATCTTTGAGAAATCTCTAGATCCAAACTATACAAAAACATTCATTCTTATCCCTCTTGGACTTGGAAACAATCCATCTCGGTAGTCAATGAAGCCAAGCCAAATGTTGATTTATTGTTCATTGTTACCCCTACAAGCTATTCCATCACACAACAATTCCACAAGAAGAGGTGCGGGATGCCTTATTTTTCTAATAACAATTGCTTCTCAACATGGAAACCATTATTTGCAGTCATGTCAATTGAATGATAATATTGCATGCCCCTACATGGTATATGTAGATGACTTGATCATTGGTATGTTGGTTCATATCTTGGTGATTCATTATTCAACCAACTTGTAATGAAAGAAATGTCAGTCCATGCTTGAGATCCTTCTTTGATATCTCCTACTTTGACCAACCAATTGCTTTCTTCATTGGTCAGGCCTTGGACAAATTCTACTCCCTAGTCTAGAGATGCATGGAAATCATCATCCTCTTTATTCTTCACTCTCCACACTCTTCTCTTGGTTGTGAAGTTTGTAAGTTGAATATCAAGGTGAAGTCACCTACACTTTTCTTCCCAATGACCACTCAACTTGTGGTGGTGGAAAAATTTCTTGGCCCCACTGTATGTATTTATTTACACCCTTGTTTTCTCTAAGTGCCTCTAATTTTTCTATTGGTTTGGGGAAGTATTATTTTCATTCCTCTTGTGAAATCATTATGGATTATGGAAATTGGATTGCTTATCATATAAATATGTCTCAAGGTGCCCCTCCTTTCTACAAAATGAACATGCCTTGAAAAACCAATAATCAAGAGTGTTATGGGATCTCTTACTAAAATAATAAAAAACAAGGGATGTCTTATTTGTTTCATACCTCTTTCTCTTTGTTTGATTGTTCCTTATATAAAAAAATTCAACTTATTCTAAGAACTGGAATACATTGAGTCTTTGAACTCTTATCGTCACTTCCTTTCTACAATATACCACAAGAAGGTTGAGGTGGTATTGGGTTTTCACCTTCATGTACTACTACTCTTTCTTCTAATGAGAAGGCCAAATCTACCTTGTCTTTCACCTTAATAAAAGTGGTCTTCATGGTCATGGGATTTTTCCCTTCTCCATCGAAACATAGGCCTTCATGATTGACTTCCAATGTAACTACAACATGGCTTAGGATTTGTCTTCTCTTTCCTAGCCCTTGTCCATGATATCCCATATTGCTTAACATTTTTGAACCAATGCCCATGGTATTATTTTCAAATTCACCAAAATTATATTGAGAAAATTCTAAGGAAGGTGTTATTCCTAACATTGTCTCAATCATGGCATTGGATTTAGAAATGGAAATTGGAGGCTTCACTTCCTTTGTCTCTTTCACACCTTCTTATATATTTTACAATGCTTCTTCCTTATTTGAAAACCATTTGTGTAACTGATACATCATCTAAATTATCCTAGATCCTACTGTCATCTATCCATCTAAATGAGCTTCTCTTCCAATTGCAAAATTTTCACTCTAATATTGTCCCAAATTGTGATAATAGTAGTGTGGGAGTCTTGAAATTCATCAAATCATTTCTTTAGCAATGAAAATAATTTGGGAGAGGTCTCAAGTTTCCTAATCATCTCCACCATCATTCATTCATACATCCAAATATTATCCTTCAAGAATTTTTTCTCTTCTTGAACCTAAACATTGATGGCCCTTAAGTCTTAGAAACTTTCTCTCTTCACTTTACCCATGCTAGGTCTACATTCTCTTCAAAAATCTTCCAGTTCTGTCACAATTAAGGGTTCAAATACTTTGATACCTTATGATCCAAACATGAGGGTGATGCAGCCCCCCTAATCCCCCATAGGTATGCATGACCTACTAGTCTTGGATCTCTGATTATAGATTCAAGTGACTCTCTAAAACCTTAGTGGTTTCTTTTTGTGACTAGACACATGCCCTTTCAGCTTCTTGGTGCAGGTCTTATAGAACCCGCGGCCTTCACTTTTTCTCTGCTGCGAAATCTTAGAGTGTTGAGTGATAGATCCTTTTCAAATAAGCCCTCTATTGAATGTGACCTTAGGATATGACCATGCAATTGTGGGCACGCCCACAAGCGGTTTGGAGTAAAACTACTTTTGGACCCACAATTCTCCTCAAGCTTCCACGTGTCCTCCTGACGAAACCACCATTTGAATTGTAGTCCACCCTCAATATTTTAAACTCCACACTACTCCTATCCTCGAAATGTTGCGATATCATTGATCTTATGATCTTGATGATAACATCTGAATTGACAGTTCAAATCTGTGCCTTTCGAAACTACAGACTAGATATGCCCCTCCTTCAATCAAAGTTTGTGATCTCCTTCGCAACTCCGGACTTCATGGTTTTGAAATATCAAACCAAACCTTCTTCCATACTCAAATCTTCTGGAACTCATGATCTGCTGACGCCTGTCATGATCTATCAACGATTCTATTCCCACTTCAGATGCTTGACCTTTCAATTCATATCAACGATCCTGTAACCCTCTTCTCGATTAATGATCGAGATTTACTTCATGTCTCTGAACTTCTGAGATCTCAAATCTCAAAATTCTTTGTCCCAATGGATTTTACCCGGAGTCTATGATCCATTGACATGTGTCCTCCCGATCTAACGATCGAGGATTACTTCAGATATTTACCCAGAGCTCATAGATGTGACAACATCTCCTTCGAAACTAACATCTATGAATCACTTCGAGACTTTCCCTAGAGTTCACGGATTCACGCCACGCATCCCTTAGATCTCACGGTCCATATTTTACTTTGGGTCTTCGGGTATTTTCACTATGACGATCTTAGTTCTCAAACTGAAAACCCACCACAACTTTTCCCGGAGCTCACTATCTACTACCAAGTGTCCACTTATAGATTGATGGCTCACCGCTCTTTGGCTCTTCGGGCTTTGGGTGTTTTGACACTTCAACCTCCACCTTCCTCTGGATCTTCTGAACTATCGACAAGTGTCCTCCTAGATATAACGGTCCAGATCTACTTCGACTCTCTGAATGTTCACACTTTGAGAGTTTCAAGTTTCAAACTCGCCTCCTTATGCACTGGTGATATCTAACGTCTCATATTCTTTTGATCGATATGATGTTGAGGTTTTACCTTGAACAATCTGACAACTTATATTTTTTCTTGCGATCGGATGATTGAGATTCCACTTTGGCTTTCTGAAACTCTGGACTTCGGAAATCTCAAGTTTCAAACCTTGATAGGTTCTCTCTCCTCAATGTGCAAAGCACTAAGGCTTGTGCACCTTCCTCTGATCTGACAACTATTGATCCCCTTCACTGTGATCTAGTGATCACCATCGCTCCTCCTCTTAAGCTTCTAAACTTCTTCGACTTAGAAGATTTCTCAGTCTTCAAAGGTTTTCAAACCTTTTCTCCTCCTATGAGTCCGACTCTGGGATCTCGTCAACACTCACTAAATTTCCATCTCTTCTTATCTTTATCCTTAAAGAAATTCAACTCCCATGCACACCTTGCATTCTCAGGATTTCGATAACTTAGATCAAACTATTTCTTGAAAATAAATTATTCTTGCCCACCTAGCTTTCTTCAGTGCTTGGTCGTTCCTTGACATTGTGCACACCTTGCACCTGGTCTAAGATTCCCTTGTTCTCTCTCTGAACTCTTTTGAGTCAATATGAGACACATTCAATGCACTCCTTGCCTTCGATATGCACACCTTGCAAACGAGTGTCAAGAGAGAAACAATTGAAACTCATCTAGTTTCATCACAAACTCATATAGTTAACCTCTCGAACAATAATACATGAACGAACTGAAATAAATCACATACACAAAATATAGCATTCATTCATCCATACACCAAATGAACAAAGTCCAAGATTTGGGACAATTCTGTCTATTCTATTCATTCATGAAAACAAATTACATAGTGTCTTTTCTACCCTACTATGTTCTATTATCTCTCTAATCTATATCTATTACAATAATCATACATTCTTTTCTATTACAATGCAACAATAAACTATCTAAGGACTGTCTTCATGAGCTCTCGTTGTCATATATGTAACCTATCCTATCAAACTCTTAGTGGTTACCTAATCTGTCCTATTACAATAACTAATAGTTATTTATAGATAAGAGTCAACACTCTATATTTGCAACCTCTTACAGTCCCTCACGACTTTACAAACACAACATATTTAAAAATGTTGCTTTCAAAAGTATCTCAACAACTTGATTTAATTCTGAGTTAATTTCTGATGTGAACTCTGTCATGCTGAGATGTCGTTCCTTTGCCTTCATGCTTGCGTTTTGACTTTGAAGGCGATTTTATTGCATCATACCCCTTTAGTTAAAATTTTCATGGAATCTTGTCTATGAACTCTTGTACTATCTTTCCATGCTTCAAAATATCAGGTTCTGTGACCCAACTTGCATCTTCCATTAGATGATATTTCCACTTCACTAAATATTCAGGATATGTCCTTCTCCTGGTCTTGTTTCCATCTCGTTGTTCAATGATTTTCTCCATCTGAGGTTTTTTTGCTGTGGGAAATTGTTCTTCCCACTGAACTTATTTTTGATCATCTGATTCTCCTTCTTAATCTCTCCTGTAAGGATACAGGTATGCAACATTGAATATCGATGATATCCCAACATTGTCTGGCAACTCAATTTCATAATCATTGGCTGTGAATTTTCTAAGAATCTTGCATGGTCCAATCTTCTTCATATTTAACTTGTTATATGTTCCCCTTGGAAACCTCTCTTTTCTCAAACGAGCTAAAACTCCATCCCCAACTTCGAATTGAACTTCTCTCCTCTTTTGATCAACTCTGCTCTTGTATTTTTGGTTGTTGTCCTGTAGCTTCTCTTTGACTCTGTCATGAAGTTTCTGCATTTCTGTTGCAAAATCCTCTGCTCCGACACTTCTGAACTCATCTTGATTCAGATCTCTCAACTTTGTAATCCCTCTTGGATGTATACCATACACAATTTCAAATGGAGTTTTTCTTGTGCCTCTGTTCACTAAATTGTTGAATGCAAATTCTTCTTGTGCCAGAATCTGATCCCAGTCACAACCTTTCTCAATGACTAAACTTATTAACAAGTTTCCCAGACTTATGTTTACTACTTCAGTCTATCCATCTGTCTGAGGGTGATATGTTGAACTAAAGGATAAGTTCATCCCCAGCCTCTTCCATAGATTCCTCTAAAAGTGTCCTATGAATTTGGTGTCCCTGTCTGAGATTATGCTCCTCGACAATCCATGTAATATCACTATTTCTCTGAAAAACAAATTGGCGATGTGTGTATCATCGCTTGTCTTTTGGAATGGTATGAAATGTGCCATTTTTTAAAATCTGTCCACCACAACAAATATGAAATCGCTCACTTTTTGAGTTCTAGGCAATCCCAAAACAAAATCCATATCGATTGCATCCCACGACCTTTCTGGAATTGGTAATGGATGATACAAACCAATGTTTTGTTTCCTTCCTTTTGCATACTGACAAATTCGTCATTTTCTCACAAATGTTTTCACTTTTTCCCTCATGCTTGGCCAATAATATGAATTACTCAGCTGCACAAATTTCTTATTGTGACCAAAATGTCCAGCTAAACCTCTGCTATGTTTCTCTTTTAGCAGGTTATCTCTCATTGAGAATTTTGTTATGCATAATTGTCTTCCCTTGAACAATAATCTGTCCCAGATCAAATACCCATTCCATGTGATTCTATCTCCCAACAAAGGATTCTTGCATGCCTCTTAAGCTTCCTTAAAATCTGCATCTTCTTTGTACATCTCCTTGAGGTGTTCAAACCCTAAGGTCTCCACTTGGAATTCCTATACAATCAAACTCCTCCTGTTCAAAGCATATGCAACTTTGTTAGCAGTTCCAACAATATGTTCAATAAAGAAAGTAAAAATATGCATAAATTCTACCCATTTTGCATGTTTCTGATTAAAATTTTCTTGCCTAGTAATAAACTACAAAGCTTGATTATCACTGTACAAGACAAATTCTTTAGGAATTAGATAGTGCCTCCATTTTTTTAAAGCTTGAATCACTACATAAACTTCCTTGTCATACGTGGAATAGTTTTTTTTGGCATCATTCAGTGTCTCACTAAAATAAGCAAATGGCTTATTGTCCTGGCTCAAGACTGCTCCAATAGCTAATCCACTTGCATTGCATCTCACTTGAAATGTTTTTCCAAAATATGGTAAGACCATAATTGGTTTCTCTGTGATTTTCTCCTTAAACACTTTGAAACTTTTTTCAGCTTCCTCTGTCCAACTAAAGGACTTGCGTTTCTTCTTCACAATGTCCAACATGGGTGCACATATACAACTGAAATTTTTGATAAATTTTCTATAAAAACTTGCTAACCCATGAAAAATATTCACCGCAAATATGTTGCTCGACAATGGACATTCTCTGATTGCTCTCACTTTTTTTGGGTCCATCTTCAATTTGTTTGAAGATATTATGAAACACAAATATATCATCTCCTTCTTCATAAAATAACTTTTCTTCAGATTTATCAACAATTTCTCTTGCTGCAACTTTTCCATCACTGATGTCAAATGTATTAAGTGTTCTTCCTTTGTCTTACTGAAGATTAGTATGTCATCCAGATATACTATGAAATTTTTTCCTATGAAGTCTTTCAATACTTCATTCATTAACCTCATATATGTGCTTGGTTCATTTGTCAACCCAAATGACATGACCAACCATTCAAACAATACTTCATATGTCTTGAATGCTGTTTTCCATTCGTGTCCCTCTCTCATTCTTATTTGATGATATCCACTCTTTAAGTCTATCTTAAAAAAATAGCTTGCTCCACTCAAACAGTCCATAAAATCATCCATCCTTGGTAAAGGGAATCTGTACCTAATGGTTATCTTGTTGATGGTTGGGGAATCTGTACATACTCTCCATCCTCCATCTTTCTTCGGACTTAATACAGTCAGAACTGCACATGGCCTTAGGCTTTCCCTGACTAAGCCTTTATCCAACAACTCTTGTACTTGATTTTTGACTTCCTCATTCTCTCTAGGTGTCAACCTATAAGTTGCTTTGTTTGGTAAACTAGATCCTGGAATAAGGTCAATGTGATGGCTTATACTCCTAATGGGTGGCAATGAGTGTGGTAACTTATCCACTACTATATCAACAAAGTTTTCTAACAGTTCCTGGATCTCTATAGGAAAATCTTCCACAGAATTATCTGTAAGGATAAATCTAGGCTTCGTCACTACAAAAAACTACATTTCTTTCTCATTCTCGACTTCATTCAAGAGCTCCTTCCCACTCATGAGAAGTATACTTTAACTAGCTTCTCTCGTTTTCTCTTTGTCTTCTATGGGTAACAACATATGTGTCCTACCATTCTTTTCTAAAGTATAGGTATTCTTTCTTCCATCATGAATAACTTTTCAGTCATACTGCCATGACCTTCCCAATAAAATATGACATGCATCCATAGGAATTACATCACATAATATTTCATCCCTATAACCTTCTATTTTAAATTTAACTTGGCATTGTTGAATTACCATTATTTGATGTCCTTTCTACAACCACGATACCATGTGTTGGAGCCGCCTTTGTTTTTGGGCCTGTCACAATTTTCATTTTTGATACGTGAAATTTGAAGTTGATTTTATTTTCTTGCCGAGAGGATGAGACCTCTGAAACCTCGTCACCTAAAAAGCGATGCTTTTTTTCTCTTTAAAACAAGTCCACTTTCATAAGAATGTTTGCTCCTTTTTGTTGTACTTCGGGACCTCGCAAGTCGGATATTATAATCCATAAGCTCACACATCCCGAGTCGCGAAACGACGAAGTCGTTTTATATTTTCACTCAAGACAGTAACCGGGGTAAAATCTTTAACTCATGATTAGACGTCGTCGAGGTTTCGCGCCTCGGCGTTCGCCGAGTCCGAAGCCTTATTTTTACAACCCTGAGAGTCGAGAACGTTAAGTCTTTCCACGATAACCCATGTCAAAGGCAAAAAGATAACCATGGTAAAGGTTGTTATCGACCTTTCGCCACTCGAAATTATCTTTTTCGAAGTTTCCAGCTTCTAAAACCCGAGTCCCAAAGTCACGAGGAAATTATAACATGATTAATTAATCACCTAATCCAATATTTCCTTCCCCTTAATTAAGTTTTAATTATCGCCATCTCGCGATTTCGCGACTCGGCATACTAGTTTCCCAAAAGCTGGTCTTCGAAGTTCCGAGTTGCGATGCGGAAAACAAAATGATGATAAAATTAATTATGCCCCAAATCATGGTTACCGTTAATTAAGCCAAAATCGGTCCTCGCAACCTCGCGAGTTAGAGACTCAAAATGTTAAAAGAAATTCCACAATGTAGCGAACAACGAGAAATTGGTTAATGTTGGTAAGATTTGATAATTTAAGATAAAGCAAGATATATCCCGCGCCTCGAGGCTTTCACGTTTCCCTAGCAAGCCATTCGCTCTCCACACTTCGACTGACTGTCAAACCACCATAAATTGATGACATTAATGGAGAAGTAGGGTAAATACACACATATAAGATCGGATTTTACAAAATAAATTTGTTTCTAATTACGATTTGACAGGATTATTTCGAAAAGTACGAAATTTTCAAATATATATAAGAGTTTCATTTTATTATAACGAACGCATTTCTATGAGCACGCAGAGATCATCATTTTTGAGTTAACTAATTTCTACATGTATACGTAGTTCTATCGTGGGAGAGAGAAAACACAAACTTCGGCTATGGCTCCGTGGAAAGTAGCAAAGGCAAATGTCGAGGTCGCAGGACAAGGCTCAGACAATGTCTCCGATACTTCACCCCGAAGTGTCGACTCGATCCCTGACTGGTCATTTGTGTCAAATGTTCTGCAAGCAGAATTGGTAGATTATTCAGACGACTCCGACGACAACGAAAGGGATGATCTACACACCAAGTAAAAGATAGTCATCCAATACGGAATGCACAGAGTAGCAACTAGGCCACGGTTGCTTCCGTATTACGACATGATCCGATGGGCGTTGGACCACATAGACTTACCTACCAGGACTATCATGAACAACCAGCGAGTCACTGTCAGGACCTTTAGGCCCGAGCATCTACAAACCATGTATAAGCTACCCACGACGTCTGAATATACATATGGTGCTGAGTTCCTGGAGGAATTCAAAGAGAAAGAGTGCACCCAGTACGACAAAACCATGCCCAGTTTGATAAAGGATTGGGTTTCTCGCACCGTGAAATTTAGAGCAAATGACCAGGGCATTTATTCAATCTCTTCTTTGGAGCCATAGTATAAATATGTGGCCATGATGACATGCTGACTATTTGGGAGAGATGACACATCGCATTTTTTCATTGCGTGGGTGCCTCTAATGTTTCGGATCGCAGAAGGTTGCTCTTTTAATTGGGCAAAGAAACTCTCGGATAGCCTAGCCAACCGGGTCACAGAGTATCAGGAGCAAAAGGAAAATGGGAGGCCTTCCTCATTCTTCATGTCGGCATATATTATGGATGCGATATGTTCCATGAAACCCTTCCCATTGATGAGCTGGGGTTGGAATCCAGCCCAAGAGAAACCCATACATGTATATCATGAAAAACTATGGGAGAATAAAGCAGAAATGTTCACATATGAAATTTTTAACTGGGTGATGGTGCCTCTGCATATCGCCATTTTTGGGCACCCACCCCCTCGTATCTTAGACAACATTGCAACAAATCTGAGTGGCATAGTGGATTGGTACGTGGAGGCAAAGTTTTCGTATTTCAAAGTTTTCGGTGCTTCTGTTCCCCCTCATGCACTGCCATTGTTCAATCCTGACAAGCTGGCTTGTCGAGAGGTCACTTGGAAAACTGTAATTGGTAGGGTGAGTAAAGAACTCAAGGGGTACTCAAAGAAGGTATGTCCTTCTTTTCCCATTCAGTTGAATTCTTATTCTTTGTTAGATTTTGGGCATGCCAAAGCCGAGGTTGCAGCCTTGGAAGACCTAAGTTTGGTCTCCATCGAATATAAGAAACATGATCCACAGAGGGTTGTGAGCAACCATTTAGCTCATTGTGGGCTCAAGAGAATTGAGCATGAGATTTCACCCTCGGACGATGCTTTTCGAGGGGCGAGGTCTTATGAAGAAGTGCTAGCCCGGATCCAATCATTAGCACCCGAAGACACAACATCTGTATTGAAATTCCAGGAACATAGACGAAGTTGTCTCCCCGCTGTGTTGGGAGGTTCGACTGTTTCCACTACAAAACAGAAGGATGCTGAAGGTTCTAAAGATGCAATTCCTGACCTTGGAAAACACCAGGAGGGGAAACAAACGAGGAATCCTGAAGCAGAGGTAAAGACTCCGGACCCGCCAAGGAAACAAAATCCGGAGGCTGAAGTAAAAACTCCGGACCCGCCAAGGAAACAGAATCTGGAGACTGAAACAAAGACTCTAGGAACTCAAAAGAAGTAGAATCCTGTCGATACTCCAAGAGAATCGGCAAAACAAATCAGAGAGCCCATCACCTCGGTCACACCCTTGCAGTCGGCACAGGGAAATGTCAGCGAGGGATGGATATTTAATGAGGAACTAAGGCCCATAAGAGCAGAGGAACTTCCTCCGAATGAATTTTTCTTTGATAAAAAGAGAAAAGCGGTGGTGAAAAGAGAATTCTACCAAGAGGGAGAGTCGACTGTTAAGAAGTTCAAAGTTATGACCGATGGAAAGAACAAAAAGAATGAGCAATTCGCCATGGAGATCGCAGGAACGCTAGGAGCGTATGCATTGGCGAAGCAATTTTTGGTCGGATTGCTAAAAAACCAGATCAAAAGGAAAAATCGCCTGATCAAGACTCTCGAAGCTAGAGTAGCTTCGGCCACAGAAAATGCTAAAGGTCAGGTGAGCGGGGAGATAGAATTGGCCCAACTAGCTGATAAAAATGAAATAGAAGTGCTCAAAACCAAGCTGGAGCAAGCACAGCTAGTGGTTCGAGATGACCGTATACATGCAGGTCATCAGAGGGACTTGATCAAGGAGCTACAGGCTCGGGCGACGATCGCCGAAAGAAAAATGATCAACGTGGAGATGTTCAAATCCTAGGCCATTGGAATTTGAAGCAGAATCTCGTCGACTCAGCAGAGTTTGCTCACCAGGATAGGAGAGATCTGGGAAAATTGTCTGTTGGTGAATCAGGATTCCGAGAACCTGACTGTCAGGGAAAGGGAGGTCAAATAGGCTCAGATCGCCTTCCAGGACACGGTAATAGCCACAAATAATAGAGTTTCGGTAGGTGCTCCCAGGCTCGCCATCCCAGAACAAACCAGAGGTAATATTCTTTTGAAGGATTGGGAGCATAACATTTCCCTGGGCAAGGAGCAAGCCCAAAAAGTAACCAATTCTTTAGAAGAAGCTTTTAATTCCATAGACGGCGAGATGTTGGATATTGACAGCGGAGGCAATGCAGAGGCAATGATGCAAATGAATGTGGGACAGATCTCACTCGATCTGAAAGAAAAGGATGAGAGATATTCGACCAATATCTCTCATATAGATACGGTGGACATGGCCCAAGTTGATAAGCACATGATCAAACCCAACGCACAGCTAAGTTCTCTCGACATCATCGGTGCACAAATGGAGGACAAGCTGCAGCAATTAGCCCAAGAATGTTACTTCTTCGAGGCCAGCTGTCAAGAAGAGCCTTCACGGCTCGTATCTTATCTTGTGGAAATATGTAACGCCTGTGCCGAGTCCACGCGAAGCCGAGCACCTGGCACTAAGTGACTACAGAGTAGGGGAAATGGAGTGATTTCTCTATCCTCTGTCATAACTGAAATTTTGCGACCATTAAGATTCTACCGGCTTTGTAAAAATTGTATAAATATACCCTAGAGAGAAATACAAAAGGCTGGACCCTTTTTGAGTTATTTGTAATAGAGTTTTTACATTGAGAGTTAATACAAGCATATCTGGAGATTCTCAATTCCGTCACTTCTGTATCACAAGTTTGATTCCTTGTATCTCATTTTTACATTTCAATTCATATTCATAATTGATGTGCTTCGTTGTAATTTAGTACGACCACTACTATAATGAATGATTTTGGGTTTTCTGTAATTGTTTATTGCCTTTCCTCTGCACCAGCTATCATCTGTGTAAGACCAATCTGCAGTTTCAGAATTCTACATATATTCTTTGTTACATTGGTTATTTTCTTACATATTTTCCTCTCCCGTTTATGTCGTGAGTTTTCCATTGGTTGGAAATTTACTTTGTAAATGGCTCAATGTTTTTCTCCCATCTCACCCCTTTTATAAAGATATGATACAGTTACAGGAACGAGCCTTAGATTTGCATCTATATGTTACTTCTGCAACTGTAAGTTCTCTTTTATAAGATCAAATTGAGACAACACTTAATCTTTCCTAAAAGTCTTTTATATCTTTACTGTTCCCCCATGACAGTCGATATACCAACTCAACCTAACATCAAACCCGGATTATTGAACCAAACACACATCGCCCTAAACCTTTTCAACACTATCCTTGAAACAACAATTAACCGGGTCGAACTTGAACAATCATGGGCATCCATTGAACGAGACATAAATATTCAGGAACAGTTCGAAGCCAGACGACCCCAACGAAGAAATCTCCCTTAGTTTATTTCTCTGAAGGTTGACCCCCTCCCTGCTCCATATCCTAACCACTTTCGGATGCCTCTACATTGTACTTTTCAGCCTTAAGTACAGACTCAAGAACAACATCTTACTGGCGCCATTTCCGAGGACCGAAGTTACAAAATCTTTTTCCCTGGGAAAACGACATTTGTTTTCGTTGAAAGTGTTACCCTTTGATAGTGAACAAAGAGTACACACCCTTTAAGCCTTTTTATCTTTCACTTGGTGACTCCACGAAGAAATAAACTGGCATTCATTCAAAGGAATACCAGACAAAACCTGGATGGTGAGCAGATTACGCCCGTTGCCGATCCCGAAAAAATTCTAAAGGCGAGAGGCTCTTTCAAGCCTATCGCTGCTGTTTACCAACTTGCAATCCCATCACCGAAGGCCGAGAGTCCCTCCGAACCCTCGACCTCATTCAGTCCTTGCTTTGACGCTAAACATTCAACGCCAATCTGCTTCAAAATTAGGAGTGAGATTCATCCAACTGTCCCTTTAGTACAGAGAGAAGAGGGCCCTCTTGAAGGTTCGTCGGTTTTTAAAATACCATCTTATCTTCAGTTGAATTTCCTAAATTATCCAAATCCTGAAGAGTGTGTTACACACTCATTTCCCACACCAGTCGATTTTCCCGATTCCATCTCTTGCAAGTCCGAGGAACCAACTCCTCGTGTTCCTTATCCTTCCTCATCAAAGTCCCCTCTTAGCGAAGAAAATAAAATTTCCCTGTTATTTTTTGAAAAACCCATTTATAACTTTCCACAAACAACGATGGCAGCCACCGGAGGAGGAGGGGGAGGGTTTATAGGAGGAGGAGGAGGGTTTGGAGGAGGTGGAGGAGGTGTCCCTCTAGGAGGAGATGGAGGAGGTGTCCCTCTAGGAGGAGGTGGAGGAGGAGTCCATCTAGGAGGAGGTGGAGGTCAAGGGCCTCCCCCCCCTCCCAGATTTTTTGTGAAAGTCACAGCCCGATATGCCCCTTTGGTGTTTCCCGTCCCCCTACACGATCTTCCAGAAAACTACATAAAGAATTTACCAAAATTCAACGAGGAGGGAGATCTGATTGCTGCTGAACATATTAATTTTTTCGACCAATTCATAGATCTCTGCGGTGCCGAGCACGAGGATGTATATTCGAGACTCCTTGTCCAAACTTTTGAAGGTCAGGTCCGAACTTGGTTTTGGAGCCTACCCGCAGCTTCTATCCTGTCATATGATGCTTTGGAAGATGCTTTCCTCAGACAATGGGGCGAGCGAAAAGACCATCTCTATTATCTAACCGAATTCGGGTCTTTGAAGAAAAAGAACTTAGAAACAGTCATGGAATTCATTCTGAGATTCAACAAACTGTACAATAAAATCCCAGCTAAAGTCAAACCATATCAACCCGCGACCAAAGTGACCTTCGTCGGAGATTTCGATCCAGATTTCGCACTACTTCTGCGAGAGCGAAGGGGAGCCACCTTAAACTGTATGCAGGACGATGTAGTAGAAATATAATCTAATATGATGGCTTCAGGTAAACTTAAGGATAGAATAGAGACTGGAAACTGAGAGACCAAGCACTTTAGAGAACAAGCTGGCCCTTCAGGGTCCAATAGATCCTGAGACGATAGGGTGGACAATATGACTAGAGTGATTAAAGAATTGTCAAATAAAATAGCCCGAATGGAACTCGAACAGGCCAAGGCTGACTCTTATCCCAAAAAATATTTCAAGAGAAATCAAAACCCTCCTAATCAACAAAGACAAATAAAAAAGGAAGATCAGAAAATACAAGCTCCCTTAAAGAATGAAAATTTTATAGGAGCTAACGATTTTCAAGACTACAAAGATTCAGATAATGACATCACGAACTTCGGTGATGACTGTAGTCAACCTTATCTGAATCGCGAGGACTATGAAAAATCTTTAAACACGCCACAATCATTAGATGAGAGTGAAGAGGGTGATCACACTAAGATTTGTGAATCCCAATTAGAAACTGAGATAATGATGGCTGATTTTCAACCAAAATACAACCTGAGATCTAGGAATAAGCCTGCCTCCACGACTCAACCCAAGAGAATCCTTCAAAGGGGCCAAACTTATGAGCCTCCTTCGGATGAAACCCCATTGCCCAACAAAAAAACTAGAAGAGTAAGCACTCAAGAGCCTGAGGTGGAAAAAGTTGAAGCTCAAACACAGGAGACTAAACCCGTAAATGAAGCTACATCTTCAACTAAGATCATGAATGATAAAGTTTTCCAGAGAAATAGGTCGGAAGGGAAGAATTCGGAAGTCCCAACCAGAGAAATAGATAAGGTGAGTGGGGATTTCAGTTTTGAAAATGAGCTAAACAAAATTAAGATACCAATCCCTTTGGTGGAACTAGCGAAAAACCCTGTTTATCGCAAACAAATTACCAAAATGATAGGTGTCTCCGAACTAGAAAGCCACTCTGATGTTATAAACTTGGAAGATGATAGACCTAACATCACCTTTGGTCCCCATTTTGAAGGATCCAAAGACAACATCGCTCCCTTTTATATTACTCTGAACATACATGATCAGTTGCTGTATAATTGTATGTTGGACTCCGGAGCTTCCCATAATGTTATGCCTAAGATTATAATGGAGAAGCTGGGTCTCCAGATTACAAGACCTTATGGAAATATGTACTCTTTTGATTCGAGAAAGGTTAAATGTATGGGGATGATAAAAGATCTAGTAGTTACCCTGGCGCAGGTCCCAGTCAAGAGTATCCTAATGGATGTGGTTATCACAAATATTCCCCCTAAGTATGGCATGCTGTTATCTAGGTCATGGGGAGCCAAGTTGGGAGGTTCTCTACAGTTGGACATGACTTATGCCAACATCCCTGTGTTCGGTGGACAGTTCACTTGGTTGTACAGAGAAACAAGATTAGCATATACGGTCAGTGACCCTCAAAACCCAAATAACTTCCCTATTTACGTTGCATACCAAGATCTGGGAAATTGCATCTTGTCTTTTGATGATGGTCTGGATGATTGTACAGAGGAAATCGATACAAAGCAGGAGGAGTTAAACCTCATGACAGAGGATCTGTGTAGTACTGGTCTCTGGAAAATGTATTTTGATGGTGCGTTGTCTTCTGAAGGGGCAGGTGTTGGAGTGCTTTTTGTGGCACCTGAAGGTAAGTTCATTGTTCCTTTCTCTTACCGTTTGCAGTGGGACATAGATTACACTAATAATGTATGGGAATATGAAGCATTGATCTTAGGATTAGAGGCAACCAAAAAGCTAAATATAAAAAACTTGGAGGTATATGGTGATGTAGAATTAATAGTCAGACAAGTGAACCGACAATACATGGCCAGGCATCCCAGACTAAGAGCGTATAGAAATTGTGCTTGGGATCTCATTGATTTTTTTTTCTCATCCGTAAGTATCCATTTTATCCCTCGCGCAGAGAATCTACATGCCGATGCATTGGCAAAGACAACTTCAACCTTCTCTCCCCCTACGACCGTTAAACTAAAGTATCACATTGAAATCCGATACAAACCCTCCATACTAGACAATATCCGACACTGGCAAGTCTTTGAAGATGACAAACAAATTAAGAAGTTCCTTACAGCAGTAGGCGAATTCGTCGAAACTCATGCTGACCAAGAAAATCAAAATGAATCAACATGGATCATGCAAGAAGGGGAAGACCCTGGAACCTTCCGAGAAAAAATTGCGGATCATCGTATGTTGGTCCTTAAGAGAAACCAAATACCCAAAGGATTGATTCCTTTGGAAAGACTTTTTGATCAGAACGATGTACCTGTAAAGTCCACTTTGTAGCCCCAACTAGAAGAATTGGAGGACTGTAATTTAGGAACCGAAAAAGAACCCCGGATGGTAAAGATATCAAAGTTCCTCCCTCCCAAAGCGAAAGATAAGTATAAATATTTACTCATACAATATAAAGATGTTTTCGCCTGGTCCCATGATGAACTGAAAACGAATGACACTTCCATTATTGATCACAAAATACCTTTGAAGCCTGGGGTCAAACCGTTTAGGCAAAAGCTTAGGAAAATTAACCCCATTCTGTTATCTGTGATAGAAAAGGAAGTTAAAAAACTCTTGGACGCAAAAATTATTGTACCTTTGAGATACTCGGACTGGGTAGCTAACCTAGTCCCAGTCAGGAAAAAGAACGGGGAAATCAGACTGTGTGTGGATTTCCGAAACTTAAACAAATCATCTCTCAAAGATAACTACCCGCTGCCCAAGATGGACCATGTTTTAGAAAAGGTTGTTGGAGCTAATTGAATGTCTATGATATATGGTTTGTTTGGTTATAATCAGATCGCTATGAATGAACAAGACAAGGAAAAAACTGCTTTCACCATGCCCTGGGGTACTTTCATGTATGATAAAATGCCTTTTGGTTTGATGAATGCAGGGGCCACTTTCCAGCGAGCTATGGACATCGCCTTCATGGGTGAAAAGGACAAGTTCGTAGTTATTTACCTCGACGATCTGACGGTTTTCTCTAAAAATGATGAAGAACATCTGATGCATCTAAAACAGACTTTCGAAAAGTGCCGCAGGTTTGGCCTATCCCTAAACCCAAAG
>ML818296.1:94041-106569 GCA_009831015.1 Picea engelmannii | reverse complement strand
GGAAGTGCATACAACAGTTCACATTCAAAACAAAGTAATGCTCAAAAACAACACTGACAAAACTCCCTACGAGCTATGGAAAGGAAGACCAGAAAATGTGAAGCACTTCAAAGTTTTTGGAAGCAAATGCTACATCAAAAGAGAAGATGGCAGAATGGGAAAGTTTGACTCTCATGTGGACAAAGGAGTACTTGTTGGTTACTCAAGTACAAGGAAATCATACAAGTGTTACAATATTATATTGAACAAAGTTTTGGAAAGCATCAACGTAACAATTGATGAAACAACCAGACTAGAATCAAAGGAAGAAGAAAATGAATCAATGGAACAACCTTTTGAAAAGGAAGCAGAAGATGAAAAGGAAGTAGAAGAGGAAGATGAATAGAATCTGATAGAAGCAGAAGAGAAATTTCAGCAAGTGTCTCCAAAGACACCTAGCAAACGAGTACAGAAGAATCATCCTTCATATCAAATTATCGGAAACAAAGATGCAGGAGTTGAGACTAGAAGAATAATCCTTTCACCAAAACAAACACACCTAACACTCTTATCTACAATTGAACTAAACTGTTTTGAAGAAGCCAACAAGGATGAATTTTGGAATAAGACCATGCATGAAGAATTGGATCAAATAGTGAAAAATGACACTTGGGAATTGGTTCCAAGACTAAAGAATAAGAATTTGATCGACACAAAATGGGTTTTCAGGAATAAATTGAATGAAGATGGACATATTACAAGGAACAAATCTAGATTAGTATGTAAATGATATGCACAGATTGAAGGAATCGACTTTGAAGAGACATTTTTCCAGTTGCTAGAATGGAAGCAATCCGTTTGCTTTTAGCTTATGTATGCTCCAAAAATATTAAAGTGTATCAAATGGATGTAAAATCATCTTTTTTGAATGGGGAACTTGAAGAAGAAGTCTACATTGAGCAACCAAAAGGATTTCAGTTGTCAGAGAATGCAGACTATGTGTGCAAATTAAAGATGTCCTTGTATGGTCTATAACAGGCTCCTAGAGCATGGTACTCTAGACTGGATAAATATCTACAACAAATAGGGTTCATAAAAGGAAGTGCAGACAACAACCTCTACATCAAGGTAAGTCAAGGTAATATTTTATTAATTGAAGTTTATGTTGATGATATTATTTTTGGTAGTGATGATGACAGGTTAAGATAGAAATTTGCAAAGGATATGCCGAATAAATTTGAAATGTCATTACTTGGAGAACAATCCTTCTTTCTGGGACTTTAGATACGTCAAAGAAACCAAGGAATTTTTATTTCTCAAACCAAGTATATCAGAGAAATGTTAAAGAGGTCCAGAATGGAATATTGCAAACCAGTTATCACTCCCATGAAAACCAGTTGCAAGTTAAGAAAATGATTCAAAGTCTACAGATTAGAGGAAATACATGTCAATGATTGAACACCTACTATATGTGACAACATCTAGACCAGATGTAATGCAGGCAGTTGGACAGGTGGCACGATTTCAAGCAACACCAAAGGAATCACATGTAGTAGCAGTGAAGAGAATTTTCAGATATCTCAAAGGAACATAAGAGTTTGGATTATGGTATCCAAAAGGAAAGGATATATCTCTTATTTCCTACACAAATGAAGATTGGGTAGGTTGTATTGATGACCAATGAAGCACCAGTGGAGCAACGTTATACTTGGGTGAGTGTTTAGTATCATGGCTAAGCAAGAAACAATCATTAGTATCTCTATCTATCGTCGAGACAAAGTATATTGCAACAACAACATGTTGTAAACATGTTCTTTGGATGAAACAAACTTTCATAGATATACAGGTTGAGTATGATGATCCCATTCCAATCTATTGTGATAATACAAGCACCATCAGTATATCAAAGAACTCGGTGATGCACTCCAAGACAAAGAACATTCCAATCAAGTATAACTTTCTATAGGAACCAATTGCAAAAAAGAACATCAGAGTTGAGTATGTGGGCACAAAAGAACAAGTGGCAGGCATTTTTACAAAACCACTTCCACAGTAAGCCTTTGAGTATCTTCGCCAGAGACTCGGAGTTATTTCTACTCCAAAATCAATGAATTTGAATGATTATATTATATGTCTTATATGTACACAAGGAAGCACCATAAAGATGACAATTAAGTCAGGGGGACAAACCCCAAATGGAAAGATACCTTTGCCATAGATGACAAAGGGGGAGAGATTCATCAAATGCAGAGGACAAAGGAATGGTTCCAGGGGGAGCAATGGTAACAAATATGTAGAGGAAAAAGACATGTTTCTAGGGGGAGCATGAGTGATATGACTTCATTATTGCATAAAATAATTTTATCTTTTCATTAGAGTGTTTCCATCAATGCCAAAGGGGGAGATTGTTGATTAAGGTTGGTTTTCATTGATGTCAACCCTTGAAGAAAGCCTGGTAGCACAAAGGTTTGGGTAATGGACCCAAGTTTTTTTGATGTAAAGATGACTCATTATTTTCTTTTCACAGTTGATAATAAGTAGAAATGGATGAACTCCAAAGTGTCCACCTTATGGTGAAAACCCTCACGGGAAGACGCTTTACGGATTGAGTTATCCTAGAAGTACGGTTAGAGAACCCATGATCATTTGTGGAATAATGAGATGAAGGTCAATGAATTTTTCAATGAAACTATCCTAGATGTATATTTCTTGTCATGCCATTTCCGGTGGTATGTGGAACGTTACATAACTCCTCATTGTTAGAGAGTTATGGCCATGAGAAGTTGGAGAACCCAGGTTTGGGTAATGGACCCAAGTTTGTTTGATGGATAATGGTATGAGTTTTGATATATTTTCAGGTAATACAATTCTATATGGATATTACATGTCATTCCATTTCTGGTGGTATGTGGAATGTCACATAAATCCTCACGGTTTGAGAGTTACGGCCTTACAAAGTTGGAGGACCCTCATATGTCATCTAGAAGCCCCAAAAGGTCAAAGTAGTCAACATGGTTTAAGAGATTTGAGAAGGTAAATAATAAAGTGAAGTGATTAGTGTACTATAATTCAAAGTGAATACACATTAATTATTTAAATAATAAATTTAATGGAGAAATTAGAAGTGGGTTAACCTTAAAATAAGGAAAGTGGGCAAAGTGACCTAGAAGATGTTTTTAAGGAAGCTACTTGGAGAGTATAAATAAAAGGCAAGGCTCTCTCATTTCAAATCACACTTGAGAATATTGAATATCTATAGGTTTCTAAGGTAACCAAAGTATATCTAAGCTGAATTTATGAGGGAACGTGAAGAAAAAAAAGGTCAGAATTCAAGGAAGGATAAATTCTTTTGATGATGCTTTCTACGGTATGTTATTTATAGGTCATCTCACCATTTTCGAAATAACTATTTTTATAGAATCATTCAGACTTTGAAATTGATATTACATTGAGGAAACATATCCATGTATCTGTGGTAAAAAATTCATCTTGTGGGTCATTGTATTTTTGGAGTTACACTCCATGGAAAATAGGGTTTGTGGCTAGTCCCGAAACTAGTCTAAAACAAGTGTTTCAGGTAAAAATGTCATAACTTATTCATAACAGATCCAAATTCCATAATACCAAATGTGTTGGTTATATTAAAGGATTTAATATTATTTTTAACAGTTTCAGATCTATTCAAAAAATATTGCGTGCGGGGCACGCTCTACAAGGTATCTTTCTAGAATAAGCCAGAATTCAGCAAGGTTTGCCATTTTTGATATAAATATTTTTCTAAGAGGTTCCAAGTAGTAACACCTGGAGGAATTGCATTGAAAAAAAATGAATAATTTTTTTTTATTAGTTTCATATCTTTATTCATTATAGGTACAAAGTTATGATTATTTCAAGTTAGGGTTGTTGACTAATCCAAAACTAGTCATGTGAGACTAACAGATAGTTTGATGAAAATGTTAGTCTCTTGTTGTTAAAGTTAAGGAAGGTTTGTAGGTATGTGATCATATACATCAGGTCTATTATAGAGTTAAAAATCATATTTGGATGATGAAATTGATGAGGGATTTTGGTTATGGTACATGGTTGAGACAAGTAGTTGATGAGTTGGCACATACATGAGGTGTATAGTTGATGATGTTGGTACATATTGATGAGTCATAGTTGATGAGTAGTTGACACATGATTTGTACATACTTGGTACATGGTTGGTTGCACTTGTTTATGGTACAGGTTGTTTGGTATAGGTTGGTGCATGGTTGATGCACTTGTTTATGGTACAGACTAATTACAAGTTGAGGTACAGGTTGATGCATGGTTCAAGTTTATTGGTACATGTTTACAACGATATATCTCATAGTGATAGTGTGACAGTGGTTCCATCATTCTACTTCTACTTAGGGGCATTTGGACGGGGCAAGGACATGTGGTTGTATCCACCTTCTGGTTGTATATGGAGAACATAGGGGGTTGTAGCCTCCTTCTGGTTGTAGCCATAGAATTGGGGAGTTGGATCTTCCCTTAGGTTGTAGCCTGAGAAACTAGGGGGTTGGAGCCTCCTTCCAGTTGCAGTTGGAAAACAAAGAAAGTTGGTGCTTCCAATGAATGTAATTCTTAGAGACATATAAGAAAAAACATTTTGTGGTTTTCTCCCACTTTGGGTTTCCACATAAAACACTGGTGTACTGTGTATGTGTATGATTGTTCATTTGTTCAATTCTCATTATTGGATGATAATTCTACATTGATATAACACTTGAATTATTTAGTTTAAAAATGATTATAATTTCTATATCACTGATTCACCCCCCCCTCACTAGTCCAACAATATTTGAGTTCCATTGATATATCTTATGATGTATTGTTGGAGGAATATTTGTTGGATATCTTGGTGCATGCATTTGGCATGTGGTTGAGATACATTTTGGGACATGTAGTTGATGAGGTGATTATGTTGTACATAATTGATGAGTCATAGATTGATCTATAGTTGATGCATGATTGGTACACTCTTGGTACATTGTTAGAGGCACCTGCTATCAATATGATTGGCACATGGTTTATGATTGATATGACATACATGTATGGGAACATATCTTGATTGTAGTTCATCCTGTTGAGGTTTGATGCATGGTTGATGCACTTACTTGGTACAGGTGGTGATACATGTTTAGTGCAATGTATGACACTCATAGATGGTATATGTTTGTGGGTGATAATACTTGGATAAAGTACATAATTGGTATTACTTGTTTTAGCATATACTTTGGTACATGTTGTATGGTATGATATAGTTGAGACACTTGATTGATTGAGATACATGGTTGTGACACTTGGTTCATGGTAGAAGCATATCATGAGTGATATGACACTTGGTTGAGGCACATGGTTGGCATGTTTGTAGAGGCATATGGTTGATACACTCCATTGATGATATCTTATGGTATATTGTATGGTATTGATGTACATGGTTGGTGTACATGGGTGTTTTTCATGGTTGGCACACAATATGGCACATGATATACATCGTTGATGTTTTGTTCATGATTCACTATTCATTGTTGACATATATTTTTCTTCATGATGTATGGTATGGCACTGGTTTGATGCATGGATAGGTCCAAGGATTGTCATAGGAATAACAAATCATTCTTGAGTAGTTGATCTATGTTCCAGTTGAGCAAGTAGCATTTGTAGCAAAAGCATATTGTAGTGGTATCATATTGTTCATATTGTAGAGAATATAGGGGGAGACATACCCATAGGGGGATTCATTCTTCTTCCCATGATTCCAGGAGGAGAGATTTATTATATGTAAAGGTAAATACTTGGAGAAAGATCACAAAGGTATGGTTCCAGGGGGAGCGATGGTCACAGGGGGAGCATGGGTGATATATCTTCGTCATTACATCAGAGTGATATCCCTTGTTTGAAAGGGGAGAGATTATTCAGAGGAAGATCAAAGGCATCCAGGTAGGGGGAGAAACCCCAAGGAGATTTCATGTAGGGGGAGCAACCCCAAGGAGAGAACTACCCTTTTGCATTGATGTCAAAGGGCGAGAGATAGTCACAACGATGTGATTGAGATGACTATTGATGAAGAGAAATGTCATGTCTACATGTTGCCATCAATGATTGGTGTTGAAATCAATGTTGGTATTGCCATCAATTCCAAAGGGGGAGATTGTTGGATCATGTTGTCATTGATGTCAAAGGAACAATGTCTTGTCATAGTATATTGATGTAGTGATTTATGGATCATGTATTGTCATTTTTGTCAATGGATTTATTTCAATGTGTTGTCATTGATATATGATGCATAGATGAAGATGGATCAATGTGTTGTAATTGATATATGATGCATAGATAATGTCATGCATAGATGAAGATAGATCAATGTGTTGTAATTGATATATGATGCATAAATCAAGATGTATCAATGTGTTTTCATATGTTTCATAGATCGATTTATGCATAGATGGATTGATGCGTTAATGTATTGATCATTGGATCATGTTGTCATGCATGGAATCAATGACAAAGGGACAATGTCATAGTGATGTGTTGTCATGAGTTAGTCTAGTTGGATTGATGTAAAGATGACACATTATTATCTTGTCATGTTTTATAGGAAGTACAAATGGATGAACTCCAAAGTGGTCCCCTTATGGTGAAATCCCTCATGGGAAGACGCTTTGCGATTGAGTTATCCTAGAAGTATGGTTAGAGAACCCATGATTAATTGTGGAATAATGAGATAAAGATCAATGAATTTGTCAGTGAAACTATCCTAGATGGATATTTCTTGTCATGCCATTTCCGGTGGTATGCGGAACATCACATAACTCCTCACGGTTTGAGAGTTACAACCTTGTGAAGTTGGAGGACCCGCATTGTTGACCAGAAGCCCCCAAAGGTCAAAGGTAGTCAAAGTGTTTACAAAGAAGAAATTATTTAAATAATAAAGTGAAGTGATGAATTCAAAGAGGATTATTTAAATAATAAAGGTATTGGAGAACTCACTAATTATGGAAAGTGGTTATAAGTAGGTTAACCCTATAATAAGGAAAGTGGGTTAAATGGACAAGTGGCTATGTAGACAAAGTGGCTAAGTGGACAAGGTTGGATAAAGGTGACTATGTGGACAAACTGGTTATGTGGATAAAGTGGATATGTGGACAAAGTGGCTAAGTGGATCCTTCTAAGGGAAGCTACTTGGAGAGTATAAATAAGAGAGAAATGGTCTCTTGTTTAGATATCTTTCTTGATCATATTGAAGATCTATTTTGGGTGAAACATTCATTGTAGGATCTCATGGACACATCAAAGTTTCCATAAGTACGAGATTTTGAAAGTGAAAGTTTCAGAAGTTTAGAAGCCCTAGTTTTTGAAGGAGTACGTGATCAACAGTGGGTCAGAGTGCGCACATACACGGGCTGAAGTGAGCCAGAGCGTGTATAATTGGAGAGAGTCATGAAGACTTGAGTGAGAGCTGGTGCCAGGTTCTTGAAGTTTGAAGCAAGTTCCAGATATTCATTCTATGGGCTCAGATCTACCACAAAATTTTTGGTATGGTTACATGATTGTATTGATGGATACTTTTTCTTATGGTATGGTGAATGCTTAATGCATTCTTGGTATGGTTGTTGTGATATGGTCATGTTGGTTGATTGACTGAGTGAGCAACACTCTTATGTTTGTATTGATATGGTTGCCATAGTATATTGGTTACTTATAAATGATTAAGTAACATTCATATTGCATGGTTGAGGAACATGAGTAAGTTGTGGGACAACATAGATGTGTTGTGATTGGTTATGGTACATATTGGACAGTGAAAGGAAGAAGTGGATGTGACAGAGGCTATAGAGGATCTGAGTTTTCAAGGAGTGAAAATGCTATTTCTTCAGAGGCATACGCAGGTTGCTGTGATCCAGACCGCGTACTTTTGTAGGGCATGTACATACGCATGCTACACTACTAACAGGTCCACATACCTGTTGACATATTGGTATATGTTGAGGATTGAATCATATTCTCAGTTGGTGATGAGTTGTGTAAGATGAGTCTTGCATTACAGAGATGGTTCTCTTATGGAGTTGATACTCTATTCAGTTGTTGATGATAAACCCAAGGATTCTAGTCCATAATAAAAAGAAAATTGTACATAAATCTTGTTTTCTTAGTGTTCTTTGTGGTGATGGCTTATTGATGGTGTATGTTGTTGTTATTTGTTGCTGATATATGTTCACATACAACTGGTTATAAATGACAATAATAAGTGATGAGTAAATGGTGATTGCTAGCTAAGAAGTTTTTGTGAAGGAAGTTGAAATAGAACCCCACAGATGCCTCATCCAATGCAACCATCTGAGCATCCATTTGCTTGAATGGATCTTTTGCATGTGATCAATCAAGAATAAGGTAAGAAAATTTAAAAAATGTTATATAAGATTATCATACAATTCATACCTATAGTCTTGTGATAGAAATAAATGATAGCTTATCCAAATTTGAGTCCATCCAAATTGCTACTGGATCCTTGTTATGAACATAAATATACATATAAATAGATATTCATAACATAATAAATAATTAATAAATAATAACTATTAATAATGAAAGGACATGTCTCAAATAACACGACTATTGGTTAAGGGAACCCTTGTGTGGGTATATAAATGAGCCTTCATTCTCAATTGTATCTCATCTATTCATATTTTTATACATTATTCCTACATGGATTATTGTGTTATATTCCAAGTATTTTGGATAATTCTTGTGTGAGGGAAATTTGTTATAAATAAAGTCGGAAAATCAGAAGATGAAGAAAAACTTTCATGCCTAAGGGTTCATAATCAAATTTTACTAACACAAATTAAAAAGTTGAAGCATGATAAGAAGACTTTACAAGAAAAGTTAGATCACAAAACATCACTAGTCGATAAGGAAACATTGACAGACCCAATCAACCTTTCAACTCAAAAGGAGGAAAATCCATATGATGTAAAGAAGTTTTCAAATGTTGAGGTACAAACAAGCTAGAGATATCATGAAAACTCAATTCCAAAAGTTAATCAAGAAAAAGATACAAGTATAATAAATAAAGATCAAGTTGCAAGGATGCCTTATCGACATCGTAATCACAAAAGTCGATACTTCAGCCAATCAATGTATCAAAAGAAACAAATAACCACTATGTTAAAGAATATTACTCCCACTACAAGTGAGGGTCAAAATAGAAGTGATCATGGGATTATAGATGTATCAAGTTCTTTCTAAGAACCCTATAAAAACCCAAATCCATACAATATCGAATCATGATGGGAAGACTCCTTTACAATTCGACAGTTTTTCTCAGCACTTAGAAGATCCTATTGTCTTAGGTCCTCAACGATTACTAACTCAATAATGAAGATGCATGAGACAATAATTACTAGCTAGAGCAAGAGATAAGTCTTCCATAACGTATTCTTTGAGGACAAAGCATTTTTAAGGGGAAGTAAATGTTATGAACATAAATATACATATAAATAGATATTCATAACATAATAATTAATCAATAAATAATAACTATTAATAATGAAAGGACATGTCTCAAATGACATGAATATTGTTTAAGGGCACCCCTTTGTGGGTATATAAATGAGCCTTTATTCTCAATTGTATCTCATCTATTCATATTTTTATACATTATTCCTACATGGATTATTATGTTATATTCCAAGTATTTTGGATAATTATTGTGTGAGCGAACTTTGTTCATCTCAATCATCAAAAGCATGAAAGAAACACTTCTGATCAGTGATAAACCTTTCTTCCTTATCTAAATGACTAAATTTCTCCTACATGCTATTTGATTTATTGATGAGGGTGAACTATTCATTATTGAGAAGCTTTGTATTTTTATAATCAAGGGACAACGATGCCTCTATTTGAAAATTTTCATCCAAATCACCATACACATCATACCTGGACTCAATATGATACACTTCTACATATGCAGATGTAGAAATATGTTATTATGTATCAACAAAACAACTTTGTATTTGTTATAATTAATAGACCCTTGAAACTCAAAGTATTTATCATTTATTTGTTGCTTTTCCTGAACATTGGCTTCATGAATATAATTATGGACAATAATTTCTTGATTTGAGTATGTACAAAATTCTTCAGCAAAAAATGAAATTGGTGATTCTAGAAAATCACAATCAACATACTTATCAACAATAGGTTGCTTGGAAGAAAATTCACTGTCATATTTCCGCACTATTGATTTCTTTGAGATGTAATTATGAAGAAAGGATAAAAGATTTCCAAAACTACTTAGCTAATTTCCTTTAGGCATTGATTCAACATTTTTTGAAATCTGATGTATATTTTTCAAATCATCTAAGAATCCTTCACTTCCTTGAGAATGCAAAATTTTATTAACACATGCCATTTTTTTTGAAAGTGCAGAAGATATTATTAATTCATGACCATATTTGAAATAAGAGGCCTCCATATCCTGCATAGAATCTTTAATTTTATCTTGAAAAATAGGAAGAAGTATTGTATCTTCTTGTAGATTCTTCAATGCCTCTATGTAATCACCTTCCAAGGATATCTCTTCATTTGAATCTACAGGGATATCTTCTTCATTGTCACTGCTATAGTAATTTTCCCTTTCAAATTTTTGGTCATAATAATTCTTGAAAAGGAGGTCAATTGAATACATGATCTTGCAATAAGAATGAAAATCTACATGAAAATCACTTAATGAATAAATGCAAGCAACATGTAATTCTTTGTACCATTGTCGAGCATATCCATGCAAAGTGATCATAAACATTTTCATTAGAACATCTTCATGAGAGATACCCAGTTGATGCATGAAAGCATGGAAATCCTTTAAGTGTAATGCATGACTTTCCTCATCATCTCCTCTAAATATAGGAAGACAATATACCTAGTATTCTATGTTAGGCATAGGGTTTGGAAAACCAAGTATAGCCGAGAAATAAAAAGGATCATACCTTGCAGCTATCCTAGCAACAAATGAACTTGTCATTGTTGATTATTTGGGTTGGTTGTCATTGATGTCAACCCTTGAAGAAAGTCCGGTAGCGAATTCTGGTAGCACAAAGTTTTGGGTAATGGAACCAAATTTGTTTGATGTATAATCGTATGAGTTTTAATATATTTTAAGGTAAGACTATTCTATATGGATATTACATGTCATTCCATTTCCAGTGGTATGTGGAACGTCACATAACTCCTCACGGTTAGAGAGTTATGGCCATTTGAAGTTGGAGAACCCTCATGAGTCATCTAGAATCCCCAAAAGGTCTAAGTAGTCAAAGAGGTTGCAAAGAAGAAATTATTTAAATAATAAAGTGAAGTGATGAGTTTACTATAAGTCAAAGTGGATACAATTTTTTTTATTTAAATAATAAAGTTAATGGAGAAATTACTAAGTGGACAAGTGGTTAGAAGTGGGTTAGCCCTAAAATAAGGAAAGTGGTTTAAGATGGTTAGAAGGTAACTGATAAAGTGAAGTGATGAGTGTACTATAAGTCAAATTGAATACAAATGAAATTATTTAAATAAAAAAGTTAATGTAGAAATTACTAAGTGGACAAGTGGTTAGAAGTGGGTTAGCCATAAAATAACGAAAGTGGTTTAAGATGGTTAGAGGGTAACCCCTTGAGGAAGCTACATAAAAGTATAAATAAGAGGCAAGGGTCTCTCATTTAATTACACTTGAGAATATTTAATATCTACAAGTGATTGAGGTAACCAAAGGATATATAAGGCAAATTTCAGAGGGAAGGTAAAGTAAAGAAGGCTGAAATTCAAGGGAGGATAAATTCTTTTGATGATGCTTTCTAAGGTGTTTTGGGTAAAAAAGTCACAAATTTTTCATAATAGATACAAATTCAGTAATACCAAATGTGTTGGTTAGAGTACGGTCTGTAGTATTACTTGTAGCATTTCTAGATCCATACAAAAAATATTCCATGCGGGGAATGCTCTACAAGTTGTCTCTCTAGAATAAGCCAAACTTCAACAAGGTATGCCATTTTTTCTATAACGCATTTTCTAAGAGGTTCCAAGAAGTGAAACCTAGAGGAATTGTATAAAAGACACTGGAGAAAATTGTGTACCATTTTCAGATCTTTATTCATTACAAGTACATAGTTATGATTATTTCAAGTTAGGGTTGTTCACTAATACAAAACTAGTCATGTGAGAGTAAAGTAAAATTTGATGAAAATGCTAGTCTCTTGTTAAGGAAGGTTTACAGGTATGTGATCATATACACCATGTCTATTAAAAAGTTACAAATCAGATTTGGATGATGAAATTGATGAGGGATTTTGGTTGAGGTTGATTACAGGTTGATTGGTATAGGTTTACAATAGTATATCTCACAGTGATAGTGTGACAGTGGTTCCATCATTCTACTTTTATTTCAGAGTGGTTGGATGGGGAAAGGATAGGTGGTTGTAGCCAACGAACATAGGGGGTTGTAGCTGTTACAGGTATGAACTAACTGAGAGGGGG
>ML818296.1:76469-93941 GCA_009831015.1 Picea engelmannii | reverse complement strand
GTTCATTTGGTGGTGGGTGATTTGCAGGGTTTTCAGGTTGATCTTGCAGAGCTGTGAATCTATTGCTAGAGGATGGGTCCTTACTTACCTGAGCTGGTTGTTTTCGTCCTGCTGGTCGTCGTCTCCCTGTGGGTTGCATGAAGTCATCCTTGTCTTTGTTGCTGTCTGGGTTACCTTCCTTTGGAGCTGTGTTGAGGGGGAATTCTCTAAACAGGTGTCCATGCTCATGACATCTGCGGCAGCGAAATGGAATATGCTCATAATCAATGGTCTGGGTCCAGTCCTCATCTTGATATTCCAGTATAATGGAGCCAGGTAGTGCCTTAGTGATATTCAGATAAACGCAGATACGGGCATAGGAAGTATACCACCGTTGCTTTGTGGCCTCAGAAGATTTTACATATATGCCGATGGTGTTACCGATACCCGCCAGAACCTCCTCAAGCCAGAACTCTTGTGGGAGGGAGTATAACCTAATCCAGACGGGTGCATGAGCAAAGTCTTCCTTTTCAGGGCTGAATTTCTCCATCCAAAAGCGCAAGAAGAGGCCTGCTGAGTTGAAAAAGTATGGCCCTCCATCGAAGATACGGTTACGATCTTCAAGATTGTAGAGGATTATTGTGAAAAAGCCCTTGGATCCTAGCTGCAATTCATAGTGACCTTTGGGTTTCCACCAGTACTGGATCCACCGGATCAGATCTTGCTCTGAGGGCCAAAGCCCTAAAAACTTTCCCACAAGGGCATAGTCCCTCATGAATTGTTTTTGCTCTTCAATGCATGGAGAACTAATCACATATTTGGGGGCTTGTGGAGCTAGTGGGATACACTTACCAGGTTTCTAGGGAGCGGTCGCTGTAGGGAGTGATGCTGTTTTTTCAGGGTTGATCTCCATTTCACGGTCCTTGGGCGCGCCTTCCTCCCATATAGCCGAGTATAAGTCCGGTGGCGGCACAAAGGCCGGCCTCTTGGTTCTCTCTGCTTCCGCGCCGCCTGCAGTGACTTGCCTGTAAGAGCCACTCGTCGGCTCTCCTCCGTTGGGTGGCGGAAGCCCCATTGGGGCCCTTGCTAGAACCCGACACCACGAAAATTCTGCAGAACCCTAGTTCATCACAAATCGCTTCGTATCATCGTAGATAGGTGTTTTTTTCGGATCTTAATATAAAACTTTTTATCTGCATACTTCATGAAAAATAAATATGATAAAACCAGATGTAACACAAATTGTATTTTATTTATCTTTAACTCACACAAATATAACCTACAACTTACATTATACGATCTCTTGATTGATTAACAACAGTGGTGGTCATACCAAATTTCTATTTACAACTTTGTTCAAATGATGACAAAAGAACAAAGATGTATCATGAGAATATTAACACATAAAAATGAGAATAATACATGGCTCTATATAGATGAGAGGTGAATCCATGAATGGTTCCCTCAAACTCAGAAAAATTATAGTCAATGGCCCCTCAGGATCATTACATAAAACCTAGACTACACTACCTAAAATTCCTAACCTCCCCTTTTCAAGAAGTCTTTAGATGCTACCTTTATCCTCATTGAATGATGCCTTCATACCCTAATTTGAGAAACTATTTTCTAAAATTGGAATGTAGATAAGACACTCTGGAGGGATTGACACCTTTGCTCTTTAATAATTTATGCTACCACTTGTTAGCTTTAATATGTTGAGTATATGTTATCATTAATGTCAACAATGTCACAAACAATATGGCGCAAAGTTGGCACACAGGCAAAGGAAGTGCACATAAGGATTCTTTCTACTACACTATCACAAACCTATTGCAATGGAACCCCTAGAAGAAGTCTACTACACTATCGCAAACTTATTGCAATGGAACCCCTAGAAGAATTCTACTACACTATCATAGACCTATTACAATGGAACCCTTAGAAGAAGTCATGAAAGGTTGAAAACGAAAGTGCATAGAATGATTGACAAAAAGGATCAATGTGCATAGAAGGATCGAAGGAAAGGATCAAGTGTGTAGAATAATATCAATGACATAAATCCATCAAGCAATGCACAAAAGTGACCTAGTTTTCCATAAGTGCATGCAGAACAAGGGATGATCTACAATGTAGTTTAGAAGTGAACTATGATGGAAACTGATTGACGGAGGTTGGTACTACAACGCGATGAAGGATGGGTAACAACTGCAGAATGCTTCGAGTCAGTGCGAAGAATAGTGTAGTAAAATATGATGAGACAAATATGGTGAGATAAGTGACTGAGTAGATTGCGACATAATCAATAGATGCTCAATATTCAAGTAAGATATTATCTAGAGTGCACTCTCAATATTGTGAAGTGACTGAGTGAGTGTATTGCAATAAAAGTGTGAAAAATTGAAGACTCAAATTCTTGTGCTCTCACTCTATCGAGGCAGTAGGTGATTTGTAGACTAGAATGTAATTGTTACAGGAGATGCTCTGATGATATGGATCTCATTCAAAGGAATATATGGTCTATTAGATTTATTCAATGTTTTTCCACAATGTAAACGTCATGCATCCACATACTTTATTTAGACAAAATTGTGATTAACAGGATTTTGATGAGGTCAAAGTTTGTCCAAAATGTAATTGTTATGCGTCCACTTAAAGTTAGTTGAACTGAGTTTGAGAAAATAAAAATATAAATGTGTGGTGTTATATATAGTGTGGGTTCTTTACATAATAAAGGATCAAGGATCTAATGAGCTGAACCATAGATATATTAGATCACATTGATGTGTCGAAAAAAGTCTTGAGAAAAGTCAATTTGTGCAGAGAAAGTGTTTAGAGAAATATGAATACAAGGAGGCAGGATGGTGCATGGGAGAGGACTTGTGTCCTCACTCAACAGGTTGATTCCTGAGAGGAATGGTTGCCTCACTAATTACTGCAATTGATAGCTTTCAATTTTTTTTCAGGGTGGAAGGGTGGTGCTAGGTGTTAGCACTTTGCAAATCTGTTTAGTTGATAGAAATATGGTGAAGGTAACTTTTTCAACCAACTTCGAGACCCAAAACTAGCCTTTTAGATCTGTAGAGGGCTCTCTCAGAAGGTGCGATATCCATGCAATATATGTCTTTGAAAGCAATGGCTAGATTTAACACCTTTGATATAATGGGTTTTGGTTATATTGGTGCAAAAAGGTAAGACTTGGTCTATGGATTCGATCTACAGAAATGACAGAGACAAATGAATCAGTGACTAAACTTGAGAGGATAAGGATAGGAGAGTAACAACCTTTAGTGTAAAACCATAATGTGAGGCGGGAGAAAAACACAGGAAGTAACTCGGAGCACCATCGCGGGTGAATTCATAGTTAACTTTTAGAATAAAAAGTTTTGTCTAAGTGATGCGGACAAGGGGCACTGCACAGTGAATCAACAGGTTTGAAAATTCGTTCCAAAATAGACAAAAAAATATATGAATAAAGATGACAAGAAGCACATACGCAAAGAAAGAGGCACAATACATCCAACTACTACAACTAGAATCTTTTCATCAAGTTACATGACCTTTGCATTAAATTTCGGTCAAAAAACTCAAATTACATACAATAGCTGTCATCTACCAAATTTTCCAACCAACCTGGCTTACATCGAAAAGATGAAATATATAAATGAGGGCACCCCTTGGGCTACCCTTATTTCTAACTACTAACCCTAAAACTAGGAAAATTGAGTAGCATGCCTTGGAGACTCTTTGCATGGTGCTTTCCAAAAATAGATAAGAATCACGTCTGTTTACTCATGACCATTCATAAATTTTCCATGAGGATTTGATCATCGGTCAGGTCTCAATATGAAGAAAAGATGTTTCGGTGTATCCCTTTGATCAGGTGCCCGAGAAAACAAGTGTCTGTCAGGAACTTGTTATCCACTACAACGGCTTCGATTTCTATTGCATGCTCATTTTATGGAGAAATGTGCACAACAAGTGGATGTTTGATTGTCACGGCCGTTATCAAAATGGTAGAGTGATTTGGGGGAACGTGTCCTTCAAAACTGCCAAGATTTGTCTTATTTTTTTCGGATGTAGAGACGAACACCTGCTAAACTTATTTTTTCTGTGCGCTAGTGAGAGACACGCGGGATTCCTTCTCGATCACTTTGCATTCTATGGAATGCTTTGTATGTCTTTCTTCCGCTAGTCTCTGTGCTTCTCGCATCTATACAATGGTGTCTTGCACCTCTCTAAGCTGTATTTTTAGCCATGCCTTGTTCCCTTTGCAACCCTATGTCATTGACGCTTCCATGGTATTTGTCTCTAGTTGCCGCCTCAACTCCCTGTTTTCCTGATAGAGTTCAATGATAGCCAGATTTTCCTTCTTTAATTGCTGAGATGGATCATGATCATTTGCTCCTATGATATCCATTTTCCTTGTTATGCTCCTGTCTTCGTGGCTCGATCCTCCAACAGACTCCAGCTGGATGGCACACATGAGTAGTTCTTCAACCATTGATCTGGCACGTGACTCTTTTAAAAATTGAGCTTCCACAACTTACTTGTTCTTTCTCGGCCTACCCCTCCTCCGAGGATTTTGTTGTTGAGGAGATGAGGCTTCTACTATCTTCCCTTCCTATGCAAATCCCTCTTCTTTAGGTTTTGCATGGTTTGATCTGGTCTTCTCTGTGGGTAAAGGAATAACTCCTTTCACATCTATGGGAATTCCTGTTGCAGGTGGGAACTACTCCCAGTCGTTTTGGGGCTTGGACCTTGCAATTCTGCTGCTCCACGTGCCTTTCCTTATGCCTTGAGAGGTCAGCATGGTGTGACTAGTGTGTATTCTGTGTGTATTATATCCAGCAGATGCACAGGGGGTGAAGTTTTGAACAAACTGGACTGGCAAGGGAAATTGTAAACATAGTTTGGGCCTGGTTCTACGACAAGGAAGAGTGTCGAGCATCCGAGATTTATAATGAGTCGAATAGGAGAAGGAATCATGCTGGAGGACAGTGAATTCATGGCGACAATAATTTTTGAGTCGAGTTGTAGGTTTTCCATGGAAAATCCCTACGCGTAGGATACAGGTGATAAGGTTTGCTGGGCATGCATGATACAAACGTCATGATATTTCATTCCTTTGGCCTTCATGATGAACTAATAGTTTTTGTACTTGCCGATGCAACTTCCATTAACTACTTGACTCGACCTAGGGCACGTAGAGATCGATTACGTAATAGGACTTGACTCTTTGGAAAAGACATACCCGTACCACTTATGCAAGTTTGACTCTGACATCCCTTCCCGTTTCCAAGGGCCAACCAGCCACTTGCTGACTTCACCCTCATGGTGCTACATACCTAACTTCACATGTTTGGGCGCATGGGTCAAAACGTGACTTAAAGCTGACTCTATATGGAAAGAAAAATGGCGACGCTAATAACTGGCTCCAATGGGGATGTTATCCTCCCTGCAAGGTAGCAAAGAAAAGTAGGCCAGGTGCCTATCCATTGGGATTTATTAAACCTTCAAACACTGAGAGAAGTAAATGATGGACATAAAATAAACTAAACCTATCGATGTAGCTTCTAAAAATTTATCATAAACTTAGGGCCTTCACTCCGGGATTCAATTTTATGCCGACCTACTGACTTGACACAAAAAATAAAATGACTATTTACAATGATGAATGACTTAAATAGATTTTATTTCATCATTTAATGTTTGAGGAACCTTCCATTTACACCCCCCCGAACCAAAAAATTATCCATCTAATCCTTCTAGGAAATAAGCATTGCTCCCACAAGGATCATTAATTCTAAATGAACCTGTCCAAAGATGGTAGAACTTTCCGTGCTTTCCTTTGTCCTCATTTCTCCCGTCCCATCTGAAGACTAGATAACCCAACCAGAAATCCTCTGGCTTAGAATGCTTATCAAAAGATTTCTTTATATTCTCCTGATGGAGCTGTGACCGATTATAAACATGTTCCCTTGCCTATTATGTGTGAATTAGCTGGTTTATTCTCCTTTGCACATCATTTGGCTCGGCCTCCTGTTCTTGCAAAAACTTCCTGATGGGCAGTCCCAGTGAAGTAGGGAAGATTGCATCCGCGCTGTAAATGATATGGAAAGGCGACGTTGATATAGACTTCTTTGTGGTAACCCAATATTCCCATAGCGTGTAGATAATATTTTTATTCCAGGCTCTCTTGTTGTCTTGCAGGAGTCTTTTGATGATCTTGGTCATGCTCTTATTTGAGGATTCTGCTAACCCATTTCCTTGTGGATAGTAGACCGCGGAATGCCCTTGGGTTATATTATAATCCTGACAAAATTTCTCCATCCTCTTATACTTGAATGCATTTGCATTGTCTGTTATGATATTAACGGGACACCCGAACCTCGACAAGATGTTTGTCTCCAGGAATTGGATGATGATTGCGTCGATAGCTTGCTTTGTGGGGATCGCCTATATCCATTTCGTGAAATAGTCGGTGGCCGTGAGTATCCATTTGTGTTACGTAGAGGATGGAGGATTTATCTCTCCTATGAAATCTAGACCCCACTGCATGAAAGGTGCTTCGAATGAGATCGACTTTAGTGGAAAGGTTTGCAACTTTCTTCTTCCGTCAAACATCTGACATTTGTGGTAGCTGGAGACCTATTTATACACGTCAGCAAAAATTGTAGGCCAGTAATAACTTTCTCTTAGGATTTTGTGCATGGTGGTCTTCCAATAGTGGTGTCCTCCACAGTCGCCTTTGTGAAACTCTTGTATAGCCTGCTTCGCATCATCTTCCAGAAAACAACTCAACAATCCTCCCTCGGGGTCTTTCCAGTAAAGTGAATTTCCCAGGATGCAGAACTTAGCCGCTTTAAGCTTGAGAAACCTAGCTTTGGTATTACTTATTCTCGGAGGATCCTGGAGATTCTCCAACACATAGATGATGTCAGCATACCATGGAAAATCAATGAATTGCTGAGGCACCTGCGCAACTTTTTCTTCTTGAGGCAATTTCGACAGATCAATGATGAAATTCATTCTTACAACATCGCATTTTGACTGCACCATTAACTTTGCAAGACCCTGACCCTTGATCAACTTTGTAGTATTGAGCTCAAGATCATATTCTAGCATGGTCTCTATCCTCTTGCCTCTCCTTCCTTCCGGGTCAGGTTGAGTCAGGATATCCTTTACTGAACTGTTAGGCACACAAGCAATGACATGGGAGTACAATATGTATGTCCTGAACTCTTTCAAGGATTTCACTAAGGCATACACCTATTTTTCCATAATTCCATACCTTAGTGGAGCATTGTGCAACGTCCGACTAAAATAGGCTATGGGTTTTTCAAAATCCTGCTCGTCTTTCTGTAGTAGCACGCCAACAATAGTGTGTTATGAGGTGAATGAAAACATGAGGAAATATTTCGTAAAATATGGGTTGTCTAGGACACGATATTTAGTCAGTGCCACTTTGATATCTTCAAAAGACTTCTTGGCCTCTAGGCTCCACTTGATCTCGTTTCCCTTCATGAGCATGGAAGTTATGTGATTTATGATTTCCACTAGGTTTGGGATGAATCTCCTCAAGAAGTTTACCTTTCCCAGGAAATATTTCACTTCCTTTTTACTGCACGGGGTGTTGATCTTCAGGATTCCTTCAACCCTGCTAGGGTATATCTTAATTCCTTCCTTGGAAATGATGTGCCCTAACAACTTTCCTTCTTCCATCACGAAATGAATTTTATTTGGATTTAGTGATATGCCAAAATTCTTGCACTTCTATAAAACCTTCTTCAGGTGCTCGAGATGCTATTTGTTAGATGAAGAGTACACCGTGATGTCATCCAGATAAATCACGATGAACTTCTCCTTTTCATCATAAAACACAATGTCCATTTCCCTCTGAAAAGTGGCTCCAACATTCATCAGGCCAAACGACATCTTGGCATACATGAACATTCCCCATGGAGTTGTGAAAGTCATTTTCTCTCTATCGTCTAGGTGGAACATGATATGATTATATCCTGAGAACCCATCCAGCATAGACATCTTATGGGACCCCACCACTTTTTGCAGGATGTAGTCCATTTTAGGAAGGGGGTAGTGGTCCTTGAGAGACACTTTGTTTAAATTCTAGAAGTCTACACACAGTCTTATCTCACTGCTTTTCTTTCTTACAGGTACCAAATTAGCTACCCATTTCGAGAATCTCAAAGAAACAATAATTTTAGCCTCAAAAATCTTATTTACCTCCTTCTCGATCAGCGACAACAACAGGGGGTTTATCCATCTCAACTTCTGTTTGAAAGGTTTATGATCTTCCTTGAGAGGGAAAACATGTTGGATTACTTTTGTGTCATATACTTTCAGGTCATCATAGCTCCATGCAAAGACATACAAGAAATATTTCATGAGATTTACATAGTCTTGCTTGACCTATGGACTGAGTGTCTTTGATAATTTTACCATCTTCGGGTTCTCCTCAGTCCCTATGTTGTAGCCTTCCACATATTCTTCTCTTGTAGTGATATTTGGGTTCTTAGCCACATCATTTTTGTCAAAAAACTTTTCCAGTGACACCAACCCCTTCAAAATAATATTATTTTTCAGTTGTATTATGTCCCTTCCCATGATCTAGTTTTGGAAAGGGTCGTTGTTACTGCACGTATCCACACTCTCATCTTCATTGCCACAACATTCCTTATCAGTGTTTGTATTAGTGAAATCGTCACTCATAAGGAGGAATATTTCCACCTATTTATCGTCATTAAACACTTGCCAATGTTTGATATTATCAGGCACTGCTGGCCTGTGCTTGACCTCGATTTCATATCTTTTGTTTGAGAATATGAGGATCTTAAAAACTGAGGCCGAGGTGGCCAATGCATTGACGATGTGATTTTTCTCTCTAGGGATAGTGGATAGGTCATACTCTAAAAATCCTTCGAGGAGGTACAATACCAAATTTTTGTACGCTCTTAGCCTGGGGTGTTTGGTTTGATATACACCCTTTACCTAATTTATGATCAGCTCGGAATCTCCATGCACTTCTATCTTCTGCACACCCAATTCTTTCAAAACTTGTAAGCCCAAGATTAGTGCTTCATACTCAGCCATGTTGTTAGTGCATTCAAACACGAGCTTGTATGAGCACAACTTTGTGTTTGATTCAGGGGGGATTACCCATACACAGACCCCAGCTCCTTCTCTGCTGACTGTGCCATCAAAAATCATGTTCCACACCCCATTTTCCATGCAGTCTTTCGGGTCAGTTAACTCTATTGTTTCCCACACGGTTTTCTTGTCAGTTGTTATGATGGCTGTCGGTTCTTCCTCTTCAAAACTCATGTCATTGTAGAATATAGAAGAACCCATTTCAATGTCAATGGAATATATAGGATGATTGTTTGGCTACGTCTTGCTTCTCAACATGTATTTCAGAAACACTTCTCTGTACAACCTTCTTTCATGGCCAAAAACGGGGATGGTGGCATATGACATATCCATCTACAAAGTGCCCTTCAACTTCAAAACCCACGATATTGAGAGAAACATGTCTAATTTTGGGGGTATGTCTGCAATGACTATGTCCATGACCATGTTCTTAGAAGCAATTTGAGCCAACGACACAACCAGGTCTTTGATAAGGCCCAAACACTTGAATTTCCTCAAATCAAAAGAGAAAAGGTCTTTGTATGGTCTGGTGATATCCAAACCCAGTTCATCCACAATCACCTTTGGCATGAGGTTGTGCAATGCGCCGAAATCTAGCATGGCGTTATGCAAGGTCATGTCATGGACTTTCATACTGATGTAGAACAAGGGACATCTTCGGTATCATTTGTCACTTCAATGCACAAACCAAAAAGGATAGTGGGGTGATCATCTTGAATATTCATAGTATCGGGTGTCCCCCCCATTTTCAACATTTTAATAATTTGTTCTTGGTACTCCCCCTTTCTAATAATTTCATTGAACGGGGTAGAGATTTTTATTTTGGTCATCTCATGTTCAAAATTGAAAGGGGGACAAGTTTTCTCTACCTCTTTTCGACTCGCTTCTCGTCCTGTCTCTAGAGATTTATTGGGGACCTCCTCCTTCGACTTAGACTTATCTGTCGCATCCTTGGTCACGTTTTTCGACCTTGGTCGTCTTGTGGAAGGGGTGTCCACCAGAGGCTTCCTTATGGGGTTTGTTTGTTGTGATTCGGTAGGTACATATTTGCTCCGGAGGTTATACTTCTTCTGGAACTGGATGATGGCATTTTGATAGCCTTTCCTGAACTCTTATGTCTCGCAATACGATGCATCATATGTTTAGAGTATCATATAATCATCGGTCTCCGATGCAAAGTATTGATTTTTTCTCATCTACCAATCATGTCTTCTCTTTGTCAAGAACACACGCGTGTTTTTGTCATCGCAACAATGGATCTTGTAAGGTAGCTAGAGAGGTAGTGGGGGGGCCCAAAGGTCCCATAGTGATAATAGTGGAGGTCATTCAATGTAAGGTGGACTAGGTCCACTATATTATTAAATAAGGCCCACTATGGTAGTTAGATATAATAAATGTAAGAGGACTTCTTAGAAGGTTATACTTCTAGAAGATTCCCCCTCTAGAATGTTCTTAGGTGATGGTAACACTATATAAAGGGGTTCAAGCAATGTAATGAGACATGAAGAGAAGTATTGTAATTGGATATGAAGCTCATTAGGAGGTTTCCCCCTCGAAGAGGTAAGTGAACAGGAGAGGATCCCTTCCATAATAGGATCCATTGTATGGTGTTTCCCTACCTCAAGGGTTTGGTAATCATAAAGTGTGGTTTCTTCTATCTTGCTTGTGGATCTATTGTGTATTCATTATTTGTGGTTATTATATTGGTAGATCTATTTTGGTATTTAACAATTGGTATCAGAGCACTTTCCTTGGCCAAAGAAGGGAAGATTTGTTTTCTCTTTTTGCAGAATTTTTTTTCTAGGGAAGAAAAAGAGGGCGGCGCACTTTAGGTTCAGATATAAAGTTTTACGAGCTGAATTTGGAAAAAAAAATTGGGTATTTTAATTTCTCTCGGAAAAATACCCAATTTCAAAAAAAAAATCAGCCGAAATGGAGTTCGGGAAGTAAAGTTATGAGCGTTTTAAATTCTGCAGTTTTTCAGGGTTTTTCCGAAAACAACCGCGATTTTTTGCCGTAACTTATTGATCTATTTTTTGGGGTTTTTTCATAGAAAGATGTATTTTACAGGGAAATGTGATGGCCCTAATATTGAATCATTCATTAAAGAAAGAAAATCAACATGGGGAGATACTTGGCCCCATTGGGTAGGTCTCAAATTGCAAGGTGATGCTGCAATTTGGTGGAAATCACTTGATTATATGGAGATGATGACGCTCTCCAATGGAGAATTTGAAAAAATATTTTTAGACAAGTGGTCTCATGGAGAAACTAAGGATAAATAGAGAACCAAGAGTTTATTTTCATGTGAAAAATCTATATTACAGGTTCATGGTTGTATTCATAAAGAAAATATCATTGTTTCTATTAACCCTAGTTGCATGCATAATTTTATCAATGTTTAGTTGGTTAATAGATTGCAAGTTCCAATAAATAATATTCAAAGCATAGATGTTGAGGGTGAAAATGTTCAATTTTTTAAAGATTTGAAGATTACCATGGATAAATATGTGTTGCATTTAGATTTTTATGCTATGGATATGGATGAAGTGGATATTTTTTTGGGATATCCTTGGATAGAATCAATGGGTACCATTAATATTAATGTGCAAAAGAGTTTTTAAAGTTGTGGTACAAGAAAAAAAAATTACATTGCAGGATGTGTCTCTTATTAAGAAAGATGGACCCATGGAAGATAGCAAAGAAGTTATTGCCCAGTCTGATGTTGAATCAGAGGCAGAGTCTACAGAAGGAGATGAAGCAAAACTACAAGAAGGACATAATCAGGAAGCTAAGGAGGTCATTGACTCAAAGGCACAAAGTGTTGCAGATTTAAAGAAAAAAGAAAAAATTCCTACAGTTTTTGTATATCGCCATCCAAATCATATAGAGATGCAAAAGTCATCAAGGCAAGGGAATGTGCATAAACACATTTATGCACCAGCAGGGCACCAGACAGGAAATCGATCAAGAGGTGCATGGAGGACTACCAGCACTACGGGAAGAGCTCAAGCTACATGGAAACCCCAACATGATGCAGAGAAATATAAGGGTGGAAAGGTAGCATATAGACATCATATTCGACTTCCATTGGGATGGATGGATGGTCATACTTGGTACCAGTTGGATACATTGCTTAGTCAGTCATATTGTATGGTTTCTTCTCATGTTTCGAGGACGAAACATGTGAAGGGGGATGGAATGTAGTATACCTAGGGAGGTACCCAATGAGAATGTAGTTATATGTTATTAGTGGAAGTCAATTAGTATATGGGAATGTGGTCATTCAATGTAAGGTGTACTAGGCCTGTAGTATACCTAGGGAGGTACCCAATGGGAATGTAGTTATATGTTATTAGTGGAAGTCAATTAATATATGGGAATGTGGTCATTCAATGTAAGGTGGACTAGGTCCACTATATTAATAAAGGCCCACTATGGTAGTTGGATGTAATAAATGTGAGAAGACTCTCTAGAAGGTTCCTAGGAGATAGGGAGAGCTATATAAAGAAGTGTAGGCAATGTAATGAAACAAAAGGAAGAATATTGTGATTGTACAAGCAAGGATTGCTTGAGGAGTTTTATCCTTCCATAAGGATTAATATATAGTGTTACCCTACCTCAAGGGTTTTCTCTGTTTCTTGTGTTCATGTTATGGTGAATGGTTTATGGTTTATTCTTGTTTATTTCTGAAGTATATTTGCAGATCTGGTATAGGTACTTAACAATTGGTATCAGATCACTTTCCTTGGCCGGAGTTGTGGGCAACTATTTTTTATTTTTGCAGATTATTTGTTTAGGAGAAGAAAAAAGAGGGCTGCGACATTCCAGACATTTTCAGTATATTTATGTGAAAAATTTGCAGAAAGGGGTTGTATATCTGATTTTCTCTCAGAAAAACACCCAAGTTAAAAAAAAAAATTCGTCCGAAACGGAGTCCGGAAGGTCAAGATATTGAGGTTTTTAAATCTGCAATTTTCAGGGTTTTTTCTGCGGACTGAGGCATGATTTATTTTTATTTCTGTAGCATTTGGAGGCCGAATTTGCCAAAATAAATTACATATCTGAGTTCTTCTCACAATTTCACCCAATTTCAAAAAAAAAATCAGCCGAAACAGAGTTCGGGAAGTGAAGTTATGAGCATTTTAAGTTCAACAGTTTTTTAGGGTTTTTCCAGAAAAAGCCGCGATTTTCTACCGAAACTTATTGGGTCTATTTTTTGAGTTTTTTGTGATGGATGCAAGACCGAAGAGTTCATAGGGTGATCAGATGGATATTTCATCTCAAACCTTGAAAGAAATTCTTGAATCATTCAAAGCCCAATTGGATGATAGATTGGATGCATTTGCACATGGCCTCACCAACAGCCTCACACATGGCCTCACAGACAGCCTCACATATGGCCTCAATGATAATTTTAGTAGTATTCAAGATTCATTGAATAACATGCAGGAGATATTTCTTATGGAGGGCCTCAAGGATGAATATAATAAAGAAATATATGCTTGGTATGATTTTGAGGTTGATTGTGATGATTGGTATATGGATAGTTGTCATTTCTGGGATGACAACCACTTCCATATTTTATTTGATGACTCTACTCCACCTTCTGTAGAGAACATCAAGGTCCCACATCAAGAGCTAGTTACTAGCGTGCAGTCTGCATATTCTACAGTGGTATTATTCCTTCCAGATTTTGCTACGACCCTTTTCCACTATGTGGATGGATCTTCTTATTTGGATCCACATGATAGGTGTCAGTCTTTGGAGCATCATTTGGAGTTGGTTATTTGGTTCCAAAATCTTCTACGGGGATTTTACATGAGCACTTGGACATGGGACCCGGGCTTACAATGGTGGTTGGACTAATTTAGCATGGTGGATTTCCTTTTTACATGGGACTTTGGTCCTTCAGTCTTCTTCAGCATTACGGTCCACAATTATCCATGGGACCCTGGTATATGGTTGTACATCAAGCGTTGAGGACAACNAGTGGGGGGGGCCAGAGGGCCCATAGTGATAATAGTGGAGGTCATTCAATGTAAGGTGGACTAGGTCCACTATATTATTAAATAAGGCCCACTATGGTAGTTAGATACAATAAATGTAAGAAGACTTCTTAGAAGGTTATACTTCTAGAAGGTTCCTCCTCTAGAATGTTCTTAGGTGATGGTAACACTATATAAAGGGGTTCAAGCAATGTAATGAGACATGAAGAGAAGTATTGTAATTGGAGCTGAAGCTCATTAGGAGGTTGCCCCCTCGAAGAGGCAAGTGAACAGGAGAGGATCCCTTCCATAATAGGATCCATTGTATGGTGTTTCCCTACCTCAAGGGTTTGGTAATCCTAAAGTGTGGTTTCTTCTATCTTTCTTGTGGATCTATTGTGTATTCATTATTTGTGGTTATTATATTGGTAGATCTATTTTGGTACTTAACAGATTTGGTCGTCGAATGTCTGGTCGAAATCCTCGTCCGTGTATTTGTTTTGGAAAGGAGGTCTTTTCTGCTGGTCACCTTGATCCCTTTTCTCTTTCTTTTCCCTCTTTTTAATCTAAGGGATTTGACCCCTTCTGAGGTTTTGATTCCTGGGATGTGGGTCATTTTGTTCTTGGGCAACAGGTTTGTTTCCCATGGACATTCTCTCCATAAAATTCTCCATTGTCTTCATCATCATGTCGAAATTGTTGTCTGAGGACCGCAACGTCGATGGTTGTGCATCTCCCTGGGGTCTCTTGTCACCTCGATTTTATTTTTCCCAATGCCATCATGTTTAATTTGACTTCGACAACATTACTCATTATAGTGTCTAGAATCATTGATATTCTTTCTCTCAACAACAGGGTGAATCACTGTAGAGGGAATCAATGTACCGCAACTGCACAACACCGGGGGGTGGCTTGAATTCCATAGGGATTGAGTTGTACACCTTCAAAAAAGGGTTGAGAATTCCTGCACTATCTCTTTCGGTGATTTCTTCATATTATTGTATTTTGTTATCAATTTCAAAGGGTTTTTATTCTCCCCCCATTTATTTAGGAATGAAGTCTTGAATGCGGCAAAGTCCTGAATGCTTGCAGGCAGGAGGGATTTGGACCATTTTCTTACATATCCCAAAAGGTTCTGCACAAGCAACCTCATTTTTGCATCTGTGTAGTCCACCTCTTCGAGGTCGATGAAATCATTAAACCATTCCAGGTGCCTCTGAGTGGAAACATTTCCCTCAACGTCATAGAGCCTCATTCTCTAGATATAATTATGAGGAAAGTCATGTAATTGGGCTGGTAGGATGAGGGGAGTGAATCTGGCGGCCATAGCCCTAGGAGGATTTGGATTCTGAGGGATATTATTTGATACTAGGGATTGGAATTTATTTGGGTCAAAAAAATTCTTGTCCAAATTGGTTTCTGACTTAGACCTGAATAGAGTTTTCTCGAAGAATGCATCAAACTCAAGGTCATCAATGCTCTGCATGCCATCTTTGGGAAAGGACAGGCTTTTTTCCAGGTATTAGAAGTTGATTAAGGTTGGTTGTCATTGATGTCAACCCTTGAAGAAATCCCCATAGCACAAAGGTTTGGGTAATGGACCTAATATTGTTTGATATAAATATGACTCATTATTGTTTTGTCATGGTTTATAAGAAGTAAATATGGATGAACTCCAAAGTGGTCCCCTTATGGTGAAATCCTTCACGGGAAGACACTTTGTGGAGTAAGAGAACCCATTCTTAATTGTGGAATAATGAGATGAAGGAAAGTGAATTTGTCAGGGAAAATATCCTAGATGGATATTTCTTGTCATGTCATTTCCGATGGTATGTGGAACGTCACATAATTACTCATGGTTAGAGAGTTATGGCCATGAGAAATTGGAGACCCCAGGTTTGGGTAATGGACCCAAGTTTGTTTGATGGGTAAAGTTATGAGTTATGATATATTTTAAGATAATACTATTCTATATGGATAGTACATGTCATGCCATTTCTGGTGGTATGTAGAACATCACATATCTCCTCACAGTTTGAGAGTTATGGCCTTACGAAGTTGGAGGACCCTCATATGTCATCTAGAAGCCCCAAAAGGTCAAAGTAATCAAAGTGGTTTAAGAGATTTTAAAAGGTAAATAATAAAGTGAAGTGATGAGTGTATTATAATTCAAAGTGAATACAAAATAAATAATTTCAATAATAAATTTAATGGATAAATTAGAAGTGAACCCAACCCTAAAATAAGGAAACTGGGCCAAGTGACCTAGAAGATGTTTTCAAGGAAGCTACTTGAAGAGTATAAATAAGAGGCAAGGCTCTCTCATTTGAATCCCACTTGAGCATATTGAATATATATAGGTGTTTGAGGTAACCAAATGATATCTAAGCCTAAATTCTGAGGAAAGTGAAGAAAATAAGGTCGAAATGCAAGGAAAAATAAATTATTTTGATGGTGCTTTCTAAGGTATGTTATTTACATGTCATCTCACCATTTTCGCTATAACTTTTTTTATATAATGATTCAGATCCTGAAATTTCTATGAAAGTGAGAAAACATATCCAAGTATCTATGTGAAAAAATTCATCTTGTGGTTCATTGTATTTTTGGAGTTACACTATGTGGAAAATAGGGTTTGTGGCCAGTCCCGAAACTAGTCAAAATCATGTATTTCAGGTAAAAATGTCATAACTTCTTCATAACAGATCCCAATTTAGTGAGACCAAATGTTTTGGTTAGGGTATAGTATTTAGTATGTTTTGTAATAGTTTTATATCAATTCATCAAATAATTTGTGCGGGGCACGCTCTACAAGGTCGCTCTCTAGAATAAGCCAGAATTCAGAAAGATATGTCATTTTTGCTATAACTCATTTTCTGAGAGGTTCCAAGTAGTGAAACTTGGAGAAATTGCATAAAACATACTGAAAAACATTGTTTATCAGTTTCAGATCTTTATACATTATAGTTTCAAAGTTATGATTACTTCAATTTAGGGTTGTTGACTAATCCAAAACTAGGCATGTGAGACTAAAGAAAAGTTTTATGAAAATGCTAGTCTCTTGTCTTTAAAGTTAAGGAAGGTTTGCAAGAATTTGATCATATACACTAGGTCTATTATAGAGCTACAAATCATATTTGGATGATGAAATTGATGAGGGATTTTGGTTGTGATACATGTTGAGTACATGGTTAGGACAAGTAGTTGATGAGTTGGTGCACATACATGAGGTGTATAGTTGATGATGTTGGTACATATTGATGAGTCATAGTTGATGAGTAGTTGACACATGATTGGTACATACTTGGTACATGGTTGGATGCACTTGTTTATGGTA